>VMBQ01001703.1:3836-46310 GCA_007657795.1 Dreissena rostriformis
TATATATGGGGGTGGGGTGAAAAAATTTCATTAGAAAAACCATTTATTGAGTTGTTCTTATTTACGATTATTAAAAAAAAAAAAAAAAACAAACAAACTTTCATGCCTGTGGTTCTATAAAAGCAACTTAAATATGCGTTACAATTATTGTTTTATCGTTATTTTACAAGTTATGAGTCTTAACGAGTTAATTGCAGAGGTATATGTTGAGAGCCAAGAACAACAACTCTGCTAGGATATTGTAATATTTCTGAAATAAGTATAGAATATTCAGTTAATATTTAAATTTGATGTCTTATTCTAACTTTCGAGACAAAAGTGTTTTAAAGATGTTCTAGCTTCATTCTAGTTGTACGTTTTTACAAAGTGTTATTTTGGATTACAATTTGGTTGCAATAGTCTGCAAATTTGCATTTATCTGAGACCCTATACACTGTTGTTAGAACACTGCACTGAACATGTTTAGTTCTTTCAATGCTGGAACCGAATTTTGAAGGCCTTTGCAAACAGTACGGATCCAGATGAGACGCCACAGAACGTGGCGTCTCATCAGGATCCAAACTGTTTGCTATTCTGATAGTATTCTTTGAAAACAAAATCGAAGAAAATGCTAATTTTAGAAATTCAGCAGACGACATTTTAGCAGGCGACAAATTTCCCAGCATGCAAAGGGTTAGTAACATATGTTCATTGTGTTCATGTTCCTTACATATGTTCTATGTTCCTGTTCTATGCTGTATTGTACCTTTATGTATACTGTTATGAAAACTAATTTATGGCTATTGTTCTAATTATATTAAAAGTATAATCTTCATGAAGAAACATATAGATGGCTGTTGTTTTGCTTTTTCCCCTAGGACAATAAATGGCTTTGGATACCATTGAACTTGAAATCTCTTTACAGAAAATGTGTTAAAAGAGTTGTTATTATCTTTTCTGGATCAAGACAGCACAAGACCGCACCAAAATTAAATATATTTAATAAAAAACTTAATATTTGGAACTGCATTTATAGTTTAAAGTTCGTCACACCATTCGTGAATCTAGAAATTTGGATGTGAGTGCTGGGTCACACCAGGATCGTCAAATAATGCAGCCCCAGGCGCAGATGTACATGTACCTCATCTCATATACAAACATCACAAATATTAGCCGGAGATTCCCTTGATTATCACGGCGCTCGCCTGGTTCAAACGTTTTCTCTGTCACCGCGACGAAACAGAGTTTTAAAATCGTGACATGAAACTCAGTTGGGGACCATGGTCAGAAGCCAGGTTCGCTCAAATACGCTACGCCTGTTCAACATGATCAAATTTTATTTAGTGATAAGTGAATATAAGTGGTTTTGAGGATGGTCGGTGACAGGGAGCGCCGAAAAACATACATCATGTGAAGAGGACTGATGGCACACATTCTCAGCTACAGGTCCCATCAAGCTCAATAGTATACATGTTTAGTGTAGAAATGGCACCAATCAAGCTTCAAATATACTTAAACAATTTAAAATACTGATGAGGGATTTCAGTCACATAAAAATTACATCTACCAAAATGAAAAAGTAGGAATAATAGGAGATTTTAAAGGAAAAGTAGGAACAAATATTGAAAATTAAAAAAGTAGGACCAGTTGACAGTCTGATACATGCACATAGCCTTTAAATGTTCAATCAAAAATAAAATGCATTTTACACCTTTATTAATTAAACATCGACACAAAGGCAGTTTAAAATGGCATGATTAAACGCACTCCATGTTTGTGTCGTCTGCATTCATGCGTCACCATCTTCCCCATCCAGACGCTTGTTAAGCTGACTCAGCGCAGCCAGACGCTTGTCTCGCCACTGACGCCGCTGCTGTAAAGCGTCTAGAGGAATTCGTGCCTCAAGCTCCTGTTGAATCTGATCGAGCACCGGGCCACCAAACGTCGGAGTCGGCTTCAGGGTGTTCATGACTCCCTCGATCATAGAGGCGTACCGCTCGGCGTATACGTACATACCTGGTGAACGAAATAACGTGTTTAACCTCACTTCCCATATATACCAATATTAACGAGCTATTTAAATACCAAATAACAGTTATAGCGTTGAGCTTTTACGACATCAAAACCTCCAGGACCCTTGACTACAAGCGTTGTCAAACTTAGTCTCAACTTACCATATATGTCAGTGATACAGCTTGCAGAGCTTAAATGCTGATTTCCATTGTTTATATATTCAACATTATAACTAGGACAGGGAATAATGTTATAATGGAAACATGCTTGTAAAATAAACAATACTAAATCAACAATTTGGAGTAAAGCATCCTTTACATGAAGTAATAAACGTATGCACCCACGTCCATCCTGTTAGCATAACGTACATACAGTAAGCATGGCGTTCATAGTGGGAGCATCACGTATATACCATAGATACTGTTTGCATAACATACATACTGTACATACTGTAGGCATAGCATACGTTCTGCTCCTACTGAAAGCATAACACAAATACAGTGCAGTATATTCATAATGTACATACTGCACAAACTGTAAGCATAACATACATGTTATAAATAATGTTAACATAACGCTCTTACCGTGCGTACTTTAAACATAACGTACATAACGTAATACTTAAATCATAACGTACGTACTGTGAGTCTTTTCATCGCTTAATACATTGTCAAAGCGTTCATAATGTAAATACTGTAAGCATAGCGTAAATATTGTACATACTGTAAGCATAAGGTTCGGACTGTTATCAAAACGTACACACAATCAATACTGTACGTACCGTCGGCGTTTAGGTAGGCGGTCTCGAAGGGTCCCATGAAGGCGTAGCGGCGACCCAGACCGGCACTCATCACCTTGTCAACACCGTCCACGTCAATAACGCCGTCCTGTTAATATGAGCCTCGTTTTGGGAAAACTGGGCTTAATGCATGTGCGTAAAGTGTCGTCCCAGATTAGCATGTGCAGTACGCACAGGCTTATCACTGACGACACTTTCCGTCTTCATGAGAGTTTTGGTTTAAAGGAGGTCATTTCTAAACGAAAATCCAGTGTAGGCGGAAAGGGTCGTCCCAGTTAGCATGTGCGGACTGCACGGGATAATCTGGGACGACACTTTATGCACATTCATTAAGACCAGTTAATAATGCCGTTATGTAATCATAGTGACGTACGCCAATTAACTATCCTGTAACAATTCGAACGCAAGTCCTCCTTTAACAACAGTGACGCACGTAAATAATACCGCCAAGTTACCAGAGTAACAAAAGGCAATAACGCTGTCCTTTAACTGTACTGACGTAGGTTAGTAATACCGTCCTGTAACCATAGTGACGTTAGTCTATAAACGCCCTGTTGTATTGATAGGTCTTTGAGTGGACTTACTATATTCAAAGCGACGCACGATACGACCCTCGAGCATGTACAACGACACGCGACACTTAACATTCGATTGTCGCTCTCCGTTTTGCCAATAATGAAAGCTGAATTGAACATTAACTGTCGTTGTTATTAGTCGCTTGTCGTTGTTTATTGTCTGGTGTTGTATTGTGACTCGCTTTGGTTATTGTGTGTTGAATAAAAACGGCGACAGGCGACTTTCCTTGTTACACTACCCGGTTGCAGTTGTTAGACAAACACATTTTGAACAAAATCCGGTGAACCTTGATAAGACCCCAGGCCTCTCGCATTATGCTGTACTGGATACGGTTGAGTACGAATCCCTCGATCTCTTTCTTGAGCACCACGGGCACTTGACCGAGTTTCTCCATGATCGCCTTTGTGGTGGGGACAACGTCAGGGTCGGCCCATGGGCTGGGTATGAGCTCCACCAAGGGGGCGTAGAACGGGGGATTGGTCTGTGGAAATTGTGTTTTGCATGAAAATATGTTATATTTTTGCATTATAATAATAAAGAAGCGACGTCAGAAACCAGGTCTGTATGTACGTATGAAAAGTTTTGCCCAAGGAACAGGGAACCATTTCAAAAAACAATCTTGAGTTTGTTACTTTTCCAGGGTATAGTCTCCATACCCTATCCCACACATCTGTTATACGTATCTATGTGGGACAGTATGTATGTACGTTTTGAATTCGGCAGTTAAATTTAAGACAGCGAATAACAGTTCGATTATTTACATGAACAGTCCTCATACCCAAAATCAAAATGCGTTAATTTTTGTATTCACCATGAAAAATAATCCTCCCTTATAATGATTATACAGTCTATGTCATGTTCCTGTACCGTCTCCAAACGCATACACCATACATACGTATTCAGAATATTACCCAAGGATAACGTATAAGTACTATTATATGATCATTGCCCGTTTCAACGTTGCATACCGGATGCGCCACGATGAACCTGTTCCGGTGCGCGATGCCCGCCGCCAGCTTGGAGGGCAGCAGCGCGCTAGCAGAAGAGGCGAGGATGCACCGGTCGCTCATGCGAGCGTCTGCCTGAGCGTACACCGACGCCTTCAATTCCAGACGCTCGGGTACGCATTCCTGAAGTTAGGTGGTTGATGTAATAGTAGAAGATGTTATCCTTTATTGCGTCCAATCTTTAATTTTTGGTTACTTCCGTAATTCCGTTTCTTGCCTCCCTAAAACCCTTGATTTGTCTTCATATTACGCATTAATTTCTGATATTCATTATGATATCGTTCTTTTTTTTGGATTTTCTAAAATTGTTTATATATATTTGTATAACTTAATGATTTTGTTTAAATACTTAATAATGTTTTAAATGAAGTCGCAACTACTTGCCTGTATAAACAAGACATCTTTAACCGCGTCGTCGAAATTCGTCGTGGTGCGAATGTTCTGGAACTGTTGATCAGCGCTCAGAATTCCCCTCAGGAGCCCCTGCCTCTCCAGATCCCCTAGTTGCATCCGGATGTCACTTACGGCATTCTCCAGCTGCCGTATTTCGATGTCGTAAACCGTCACATGGTACCCGGCTGCGGCAAAGAGCATCGCCCAACTCCTGCCTATCAGGCCACTACAATCAGGCGGTTTTAAAGTAAGGCGTAAAAAAGTTGTTTGTTTCCACTTACCTGACTCAAAGGTGGTTAGCGTGTCACTATGATATCAATTAGTAAAAACATCATTTTGAATGAAAAATCAAATCATAACGCAAAAATCTTAAAAAAAATCACTATCAGATATTTATAAATATATAAATATATATATAAAAGCACTAGTATTCCACTCAGTGCTTTGATTATTTATAGTATTGCTCTCGGTGCTTTAATTATTTCTAGTATTGTTCTCAGTGCTTTGATTATTTCTAGTATTGCTCCTGGTGCTTTGATTATGTCTAGTATTGCCCTCGGTGCTTTGTTTATGTCTAGTACTGCCCTCGGTGCTTTGATTATTTCTAGTATCTTTCTCGGTGCTTTGATTATTTCTAGTATTACTTTCGGTGCTTTGATTATGTATAGTATTGCCCTCGATGCTTTGTTTATGTCTAGTACCGCTCTCGTTGCTTTGATTATTTCTAGTATTGTCCTCGCTGCTATGATTATTTCTAGTATCTTTCTCGGTGCTTTGATTATTTCTAGTATTACTTTCGGTGCTTTGATTATGTCTAGTACTGCCCTCGGTGCTTTGTTTATGTCTAGTACCGCTCTCGGTGCCTTGATTATTTCTAGTATCTTTCTCGGTGCTTTGATTATTTCTAGTATTACTTTCGGTGCTTTGATTATTTCTAGTATTACTTTCGGTGCCTTGATTATGTCTAGTACTGCCCTCGGTGCTTTGTTTATGTCTAGTACCGCTCTCGGTGCCTTGATTATTTCTAGTATCTTTCTCGGTGCTTTGATTATTTCTAGTATTACTTTCGGTGCTTTGATTATTTCTAGTATTACTTTCGGTGCCTTGATTATGTCTAGTACTGCCCTCGGTGCTTTGTTTATGTCTAGTACCGCTCTCGGTGCCTTGATTATTTCTAGTATCTTTCTCGGTGCTTTGATTATTTCTAGTATTACTTTCGGTGCTTTGATTATTGCTATAATGTACTTAGATAACGTACATCGATATGACAACGGAAAGTGACCGAAACATAACGAAGCTTCCTTACTAATTAGTACTTGTTTAGCTACACACTGCACGCACCGAGACAGACTTACTGAGTCGTGTTATGGGAAAACCGGGCTTAATGCATGTGCGTAAAGTGTCGTCCCAGATTAGCCTGTGCAGTACGCAAATGCATTATGCCCAGTTTTCTCAGAACACGACTCATATTATATACACAAAATTATTACCTTCCAATTATCCCGACCTTTTCTTGCGAGCTCGCCATAATGTAAACCAGTTATGACTACATGTATATATGTACAAACATATCTGCACACCGCCTGGCATAAATAAAGATAAGAGATGTGACTATCAGTGGCTTTCAGTGACTATCAGTGGCTTTCGCTGTTTGTAACTTATACGGCAACACGTCCTTTATGTAAGGCATCTTAAAGTTAATATTGTTTTAAAAGGGACGTGTTCACAGTTTGGCAAAATTACAATTTTGTCTTAAGGCCCTGTCTCACTATGATGCCGGTGGAGCCCCGGTGCGTGATCCGGGATATACCGGGATGAACCGGGGCTCTACCGGGATGAACCGGGACTCCACCGGGGACGACCGGGATGAACCGGGGACGACCGGAGAAAACCGGGGCTCCACCGGGAAAGTATTAAAATGTTTAATACCTCCGGGATGAATCGGGAGTCACCGGGAAGGACCGGCAACGACCGGCGCGGCACCGGGAACAACCGGAACGGCACCGGGAACAACCGGGACGGCATCGTTGCTCCACCGGGGCCCATACAGATCCCGGCAGAGCTACGGCAACGCCCTTGTTGTCGCCGGTGGTGCCCCGATGGAGCCCTGGTGGAGCCCCGGTGGAGCCCCGGTGGAGCCCCGGTGAATGCCGGCAGAGTCCCGGTATAGCTCCGGTACATCGGTAAACCGGCGCTCTGCCGGGACGCCACCGGCATTCACCGGGGCTCCGCCTGGGCATTACCGGCGACGACCGGGGTTAAACCGGGGCGTTGCCGTAGCTTTGCCGGGGTCTGATGCCGGTATGGCCCAGGTGAGTGCCGGTGTAGTTATGGTATACCGGGGCTCTGCCGGGACGCTGCCGGCTTTCACCGGGGCTCCACCTTGGCATTACCGGCGACAACCGTGGCTCTGCCGGGGCTTCACCGGGATCAACCGTAGCTAGTCCGGGGTTGACCGGGACTCTGCCGGGTTGTTGACCGGCTTCTGCCGGGACGGCACCGGGAAATAGTGTGACCGCGTTAAACACATTCTACGCATCATTCCGGTTCTCGCCGGTCGACCGGCGAAGCAAACCGGGATTCGGGGCTCTACCGGCAATATTTAGTTATATTTGGGCTTAGATTCAAAATAGAATGTATACATTATGTTTAAACAAGCGAAATATTACCCCTGATGAAAGGGGCTTTTTCGCAGATTGTGGAAATGAACATTTCCCTAACTTTAGACATAGATTCAAACAATAAAAGAACCCTGTATATGGAGCAAAATATTGCTAATAACGTACTGATAGTATCGGTCCGGCGGAGGGCTGAGTGGCTACGGCGATAGCTTTTTAATACAGAGTTCATGGGTTCGAGCCTAGGTGTAGGTATATATACCGGCTCTAAACAGCATAATATATCTATGGATAGAAATTACATGAAGGTAAAGTACAAATTATAAAATAACATTTTACCGAATCCTATCTGTATTCTTGGTTTATTCAGATTCAGCATTATATAACACATAGCCAAGGTCCGATTCTAAAATAGTTCAACTTCCATCATTTGTAACAACGATATGTTACGCTGTATTAAGTTCGATATAGCTACATGTTATATTCTTCGACTTTTGTTCTAACATTCAGTTGTTATTTGTTTTTTTGTTCTTTTTTTATATTTATTTTTGTATCACTTCCGGCTGATTGAGGTGGTCATGCATTTTTGCCTATTGAAACTGTTAGTGTTACTTTTCTGTAACGGAATATATCCGCCTCTCTAACTCTTCCACGAATTTCATCAATGTGTTCTTGAGCATAACAATCACATTGCATTCGGACTTCCACCAGCAGAGGACAACACATGAAGTAGATCCCAGATGGTGTAGGTGGTGGGGGCTCCTATGTTACAGCTTCATGGGAGTCAATCGATTGGTGTCTGCGTATTGGCTGGGAAGGAAACTGATTGCTAGCTGAAGAGTTTTATGTTCTTCAATTTGTAATTGAAAATTTGAGATCTACTGTATTTTGTGCATAATTGCCACACTATATTAGTTTAAACCTATGTATTTTAGCTCGATTGCATCGAAAGCCGACGTCTTATTGAAACGCTCCTTTGTTCGTTTCCTATGTAGAACCAGTACTTGGTGTCTTTGGGTGAAATCTTAAGAACGCTCCCACAGTGGGGATCAAACGCGTGAACTCCCGGTCGCTAGGTTGAAACCATATCCTCTACGTCACGGCAACCTATATGACATTATCATTATTTCAAATACATATCGACTTCTTTGTTTTTCATTTGTTTGCAAAGAATAAATTTCGTCATTTCGTCTGTCTGTAACTTGCTCACGCCTGCTCCATCGCTTTTATACATTTTGAACGATTTTTGAAACCTGTCTCAAATTTTGAAAGTCATAGGTCAGCCACACAAACTTAAGTCAAGTTCACGCTTGAATGTTCAATTGTTTTACCTCTGTGTGTCCTTCGAATGATTTGTATGTTCATGTCCGTTTTATATCCCTTGTGTCTTTAAATGGATTTTGAGGGAACATGCTTCCAATGTTCATCACATTTTTGTATTGTACTGATAGCATGATTCAACACGCCACCTCAAGGGTCAAACCTGCGGGGTATAACTTGTCCTATGGACTGCCTTGTTTTGCGAGCTTACGCGTATTCTTATGAACACATGCGATTGCTTACGGTTATCAACCAAGGGAACTAACTAGTATGAGACTGTTGTAGCCAGTAGGAAGACCGCTACACATAGAATGTCTTCGGTGACATGTAGCGTTCGCATCACGGGCGTCCGCACACAGGGGCAAATGCGGTCAGCTGACCCCCCCCCCCGGAAAATCGGTAAAAATGGGGTCAGCTGACCCCCATCCCCTGGAAATCGGGCAATTTGGGTCAGAATGACCCCTGGTTAGTTTCACACGAACATCAACTCCCATTTTCATGTAAACAAATAATGTATGCGCGGTTACTGCACAATTTATTTACTTTCAAAAGATTGTTTTAAACATGCATGATTCCGTGGTGTGAAATCGAGGGGAGATTTCCATCAAATTACATTTATTCAGTCCCCGAATATTAAGAGAATGTGACGTGGGTCCCTGCTGAATTTCTCGATGGTTGTTTGCATGAACATATTCTTGTCGGTGTTGATCCTATCCATGTAAACGCTCATTATGCGTAATCCTTAGAGCCTGTCGTCGGACATGGTGGATCTTAGGCATGTCTTAACTCGTCTCAGCGTGCTAAATGATCGTACCACTGTACACGTGGTGCAGGGCAGGGTTAGTAATATGATCATCGCCTCACGCGCGGCTGGAAACAAATCCGTTTTGTTCACCAGTTCGTCAAAATCTGACTTATTCTGTTCGATGGATTCCTTCTTGCTCATGTCATACCATGAAATTGCGTCTTGTTCAAAATGATCGATTCGATAAAATTCGTTGATGGTTCGGACTGTATCTTTATAATCTGATCGATCAAAAAAATAATATAACATGAACGCAGGCATATTTGATTCTGAAAAATCGGCTTCCTAGAGACGGGATCAGCCAGTCCATGTACGGAATATACATTGCTGTGGTATCGTTATTGTTACAACAATATCTTCTGCTGTTTTTAATGCCTGACCGAATATATCCTCCGTGAAAATCGAATCCGCATTTTCTCGATGATCGGTGAATATCAATGTCAGTTTATCAACGTGTTTAATTGAACAGCCTGAAGTGCTTGCGTGATGGGCTCTAAAATGGACGAATATTTGGCTATTAAAATATGGAGTGTTCTCACAAATGTGGCCGTTCCGGTTGCCTTCAATAGCTGATGTGAAGTCTGTCATCTTTTCATATTCTGCTCTTTTTGCGCTAAATATTTTAACCGACAGCGTATTTCGATGAAATGGTAAGTGAAGATTTGTATGCTTTTATACTGTATTCGTCATATACCAAAATTCAAACATTCGTAATATTTTCAAGAAACTGCATGATGACGTAGGTACCTTCGTGGAACTCCATGGATAGAAAATCCCCACTTTAAGCATCTCAGGAAGATGAAAAACATCTTCGAGGCAATGACTTATACAAAGGTCCCGTCCTGAAACGGGGCCTTCCGATTAGTATCAAGACTTATCTATCACAATGGTGTTTGTGGGTTAAACGTAATGAATGTCTACATATGATGAGTGATGACTGATGAGTGATGACTGATCAGAATTCTGTATGAGAAAAGTCACTATGATCAAATGAAAGAGAAAATAGGTATAATCCCATCCAATACAGTCCATTAATCAATTCAAAATCTTGTAACATTCCAGATATACTTAATTATGCACCATTATCTGGCCTTATTCTCAAAAATGTCTAAGCCTCCGGCGGCAAAGGGGGACAACCCCTCTTGACCCCCTAGCATAATTCCTGCGGACGCCCATGGTTCGCATACCACGTAAATTTTCCCGGGTTACACTATCGGTTGTTTGGGCAAGAATATTTCGCGACTGGTAAGTTAATACGAATAAAAAAAAGAAAACAGTAAGTACCATAGGCATTTAAAAAAAATGTAATATAATATATTTGTGAAAGAAAAAAATGTCGTTGCAAGTTTTAAGTACAGTAAACTTGAAAGGCTGGAAATATGTATATTATACACATGTATATGCTTATTTGTGTTGGTATTTGCTACATTGAACATACCACGCAGGTCTCAAGCTGAACATGTCCATTAGAAATACTTTAAGGATGATCCGATATCCCAATGTCCTCGTGTAACCAGCTCGTGATTGGCTCCCGGCAGTGGAGAGGGCGTGCTTGCAGGAAACCATTGCGCGGAACAGGCGTGCAACATCCATCTCATACGATTAATTGTTTTTGAAAAGCGTTCAATATGCTTGATATATAAGACTCAGTAGCTATACAAAACATACCACGGCAAGCCGATTGGAGTTGACCACCTCGAGTGTCTGACTGTAGATATGTTACTGTGTCCTCCGGGATATTTATGTACGTCCTTTTAAAGTGTTTCGGGAAGTTTTGGTAACGCTAGGACGATTCCTTTACGAAGTGTTCGGTGTAAGATACAAGGATTTCTAGTACGCAGGTAAACTATAATACACACGATATTCTAACATTACACTCGAAGATTTTCCGATAAACACAACAAAATTTATTCGACGGTGTCAAAGTACCGAAAAAAAAACATACCGCAAAAAAAATAAAAAAATAAATTGCAAACTGTTTTTCACGTCATGCTTGAAATCATAATGGTTGTTGTTGTTCATCGACCCATAAATACTTGTAAGTATTTGTCATCAAGTTGCGAGGCTATGACAAATTTGGGCTAACGCCGTCTTGTTTTAAATCAAACGCAACAGAGATTATATGCGCCGCATTTTGGGTAAACTGGGCTTGATGAATGTGCGTTAGTGTCGCCCCATATTAGCCTATGCAATCCGCACTGGCTAATCAGGGACGACACCTTCCGCCTAAACTCGCTTAAGAGAGACTTATTTAAAACGAAAACTACCAAAGTAATGGAAATTGCTGTCCCTGATTAGCCTATAATAATTGTATGGGTGCCTTTGTCACTCTCTATCGACTTCCCAATAACAACTTTTTCCTAACTGTTGTTTTTTGTTTGTCTTTTTTTTTTTGTNATAAATACTTGTAAGTATTTGTCATCAAGTTGCGAGGCTATTACAAATTTGGGCTAACGCCGTCTTGTTTTAAATCAAACGCAACAGAGATTATATGCGCCGCATTCTGGGTAAACTGGGCTTGATGCATGTGCGTAAGTGTCGCCCCATATTATCCTATGCAATCCGCACTGGCTAATCAGGGACGACACCTTCCGCCTAAACTCGCTTAAGAGGGACTTATTTAAAACGAAAACTACCAAAGAAATGGAAATTGCTGTCCCTGATTAGCCTGTGCTGTGCAAATATAATAATTGTATGGGTGCCTTTGTCACTCTCTATCGACTTCTCAATAACAACTTTTTCCTAACTGTTGTTTTTTGTTTGTCTTTTTTTTTTTGTNATATGAACGCCTTATCATAATGACATATTATTTATAAATGTATGTGTTTAGATGATGTACTATGTACAAGTCAATTTTACATTTTCGTTCCATAACTTAACGTTCGATATAACTGAAGTGAAGAAAAAAAATCATTATATGAGAATAAACATTCGATTTTGAATTTTCGTATACATGTATGTGTAAAAAAACTAGTTAAAATTTTTACGCGTATGGTTTTAACGACGATTGCTTTGACTTTTTGTGTACGATAACTCGTTGGCTTTGTAGAGATAAAGAGAAAAATAAAGAGAAAATATTCCGATTCTAACGACATTTGCAGCATTTACATTTCGGAATATATACACACTTCCGGAACTACTTTTTCTAGTAGATGATTGTTTTTGTTTTTATCAACTAAAGAGCGATTGATGTTCGAATAAAAAATATACTTAAATATCTTAAATAAATACAATTCAATCAATTATTCGTGCATTATTAATGCCTAAGAAAGTCTACACGGCTAACCTACGATTTTTGACATTGCAGTATCGTCACATCTTACAACTAAACCCCACAGTAATATCAGGTTATTCGTTTACTTTTATTTCACAGAGGTTACACTATATCTGTTGATCCGAAATCATTAAATCTTTACATTTTCTTTCAAAAAGGTCACTCATAATAATTTCAGAAAGTAAAACCGAAACTTAACCCATTTATGCCTAGCGTCTAGAAAAAAGGCCTTGGCAAACAGCGTAGACCCAGATGAGACGCCGCATGATGCGGCGTCTCATCAGGGTCTGCGCTGTTTGCTTAAAGGAATTTCTGTAAGAAATATTCTAAATATAGAAATAAATACACTAGACATCCCTAATTTTGGAAATAAATTGATCCAATTTAGAAGGGTGGGAGAGTCCACTCGGCATAAATGGGTTAATATCGAACTTGTTTTATGTTGATTTAATTGCGATTTGCTCTATTACAACCGATGAAATCGTTAATGGACAAAAACTCGTGTCATAATTAAAGTTTATCATTTCATCAAATATGTGTAATTTACCATTCCGGTGCATACGCCATCATTCATTTTAATAAAAAATTCATTGTTGCTTACGATTATGCCTCTGTGTGTGAAATGAATGAATATCTTTCATTCATGTTCATTTTTTACGTATACTAATCGTATTTTGAGGAGTAAATAAATGTAGTTCAACCAAATATTCCTGTTGATCAATGATGGACTATATTGAGAACCAAATATTATTTCCATGCATGATGTAGAAGAACTTTAAATATGTTTTCTATTTAAACGTTTGTTATGATAGTGCGTAAAAATATAATTTTTACTAGGTGTTTATTTTCAATATATGAAAGTTATGTCTGCATAACTGTAAATTACTGTTTTCATTTAAAATGTTAAATATGATTATATCACTAATTATTTCAAACACGTCTGATAATTTTCTTGTATTATTCGAAATATATAAAGACAAGAAAATTCATATACATAATTTGTACACGGATTAGTTTGAAGGACATTTTGCAAGTGAACGAACATTTTCTCTATTCGGCCTAACAAACGAACCAAGAGTGTTCAGTGAGGTAGTGAAAGTCCCCGGTTCAAAGGCCATTTCCCAAGGTTGAAAGTGTCAATTGCCAAAGATCCCAATCTTTAAAAAAAGAAAACGATCACTAATTGAAATATTGTGTTTACAAATATATAACAATTAATATAATTACTAGCTTTCAATTCGATATAAAAATATGTACTTCCGATTGCGTGCTTAATTGAGTTAATATTTGAATAAAAATAGTTACTGAACTCATTCACTGCACAAACGCCGTAAAATAAACGAAAATATGAAACGAGTTATTCTTATTTAACTCTGACTGAATGTCATCGAGTATCGATTTGTGATAAGCGGAATTAATGATCAGTAATTGAATATCTCAGTTCATTTCGGTTTCTGACAGCATTGTCTTCGCGTCTACATGGCATGACCAAGGCAACTATTTTGCACTGGAAATCTGTGCTTATTGAAGGTCTCGGGCCAAGCTTGGGTTTGAACCGAACTGGCCCTAATTTCACTCTTGGCAGGTTATAAGGGGTTTGCACGCGTGAGGTCCATATATTTTAGAGTATTACCATAAATAAATATTGTGTGAATAAGTTGTTTATTTTTTTTATTTTTTATTTTTTAAAGATATTTAGAGAACACCATAGTTCAATTTGTGTATACGGATATTTTTCTGGTATGTGTACTTTTGAATAAGGTATAATTTCTCTCATAATAAATAAGTATGATGATGATTTTTATAATGGTGATAATAATAAAAATAATAATAAACTGGCACCTGATATATGCTGCTTTCATTGATTTTACTCTGATTTTTGTAATGTTGTAAAAGAGATATGGTTTCAACATATAAACATGCATTTTAACTAATATAGATTTCCATGACCGGTTTTCTGTGTGTCAGATTACGAAATCACGAGATGAATGGGAAAATGGATATAGTGAAAGATACTTCACTCGCATGATGGGACGCCAACACTATGATTCGTTATCTCCGTTTTGATTGTATACGTACATGCACCTATTCAATCGTCGATTTATTCAACATTTACTGCAAGCTTTGTACAAAGACCACGTTTTCACCATCAACAAAGAAAACCATGTGTTACCAACATTTCAGTCGATGACAGAAAATAACAATGCGCTGTACTTTTTATTATGCAGACCGTGTATAAACCAGATAGTGGGCTTATTCAATTATGAATTGATCTTAATCGACGCGATATAACACCGGTGAATCATTCTAACAAATAGGCTGGCATATTAATAGTTGCAAGAACAAGTACATATTTGATGAAACAAAAAATGGACATTTTTTTTTTACAGATTTTCGTATTTTTGAAAATCATCATTTAATGAATTAAGTAACAAAACTGTAATATTTTGAATAGTTGTAAATAACTATAAAAACAAGGAACAATATATTTTAAAAAGTTTGGCTACCATTAAGATCGAATCCTCGACCTCGAGAAGCAAAATAGAACGCGCTTTCAGTACAACACGCAGGCTTTCGAATATGAATTGTGGTTTGAACGGTATGTCGCAAATACATATTTGTTTTTTTAATTATCGATAAAAAGCGTCACACACGCTTTATTATGTTTCCTATTTCATTGATGATTATTAATAAACGAACATACATTTTTAAACTTTTGTCTTAGTCTGGAGTCTGAACGTTTCTTAAAAAAAAAATGGAGTTCTAAACGGGAGGCGGAAAACTACAACGGGCGAGGCCTGGTATAGGGGAAATAACCCTGGGTTAGGGTTAGGGTAAGGGTTAGGGTTAGGGGTCGGGTTAGAGTTAGGGTTGGGTTTAGGCTAACCCAAACCCTAACCCGACCCCTAACACTAACCCTAACCCTAACCATAACCCTCTAACCCCCCCCTGCGCAATACCATACCATGCCTCGCCCGTTGTAGTTTACCGCCTCCCCATAGAACATGGACTCAAATTTAAACATCAATAAAAACTGCTGCTTCTTTTGGCTGCATGTACTATGATATTGATATGCCGTTTTGAGTTGAATACATATTGAATAAATATTGCATGTAATCCAGTTGGCCGGTTTTACTAAAACAAACAAAAAGTCATCACATAGTAACGGAATACCCTAAGTACCATCGTGGTAACACATTAAAATCCAAAGGGCGACAATGCGATAGTGCGATGACGACAATGCGACAGTGCGACAATACGATGGCGACAGTGCGATAGTACGATGGCGACAATGCGATTATACGATGACGACAGAACGATGACTATCGCATTGTCACCATCGTACTATCGCGTTTTCGCATTGTCGCCATCGTACTATCACATTGTCGCCATCGTACTATCGCATTGTCGCCATCGTACTATCGCACTATCGCATTGTCGCGCTCTGGATTTAAATGTGTTACCACGATGGCCCTTACGGTTTTCCGTACATAGTTATCTTCGCACAATCCAAATGTCAGTTTTTTTCTCTCCAGAATGTGCAATTTAACAAGAAATATGTTTTGCATAGCTACTATTTATTTGTGGGTCCGTATCAAAGTGTACCCATGGGCATAACGCCTAAAGTATTAATAAACTATCAAATTATAACACGATGCTGCGCATAGGTTAGGGGCTTCTTTCTACATTGTTAACGAGAAACTTTACAGAGCACATTTTGATCTTCGTCTATAATTATGAAGGTTAGCGAGAATTATGTTATACTGTATGCTAGGGCCTTTCTGTGTTATACGGAATACATAAAACAACTTGACACAAGTTCATCTAAGGGCATCAAAAGCGTCTAGCGGGTGACAGCGTCCTCAAACAAATGGTCGTATAAAAGGCAGCCTTTAATCTGTTAAATTGAACTCTGACACATAAAATGATCGTAAATCTTGTAACGATCCTCATCCATTGTATTTCGTTGGGACCGAGAAGAATTGGTTGACGCGTGGTTCCAAATAATTTGTCAAGAGTAATATGATGTATTTTACCACTTGTTTTGCAACCGTGCCCCGAAGCATTATTCGCGCTCAAAAGCTTGATCTCGGCCATCAGAGTAGGGGAAAACAGAAAAGTTCTACTTATTTGTGGCGTGTTCTGACAAAACTGGGCAAAATGCTTGTGCGTAAATTGTCATCCCAGATTAGCCTGTGCAGTCCGCACAGGCTAATCAGGGACGACAATTTCCGCTTTTATGGAATTTTTGGTTTAAAAGATGTCTCTTCTTAGCGAAAATCCAGTTTAGGCGGAAAGTGTCGTCCCGGATTAGCCTGTGCGGACTGCACAGGCTAATCTGGGATGACACTTTACGCACAAGCATTTTGCCCAGTTTTCTCAGAACACGCCACATTTAATGAAAAAGAGTCATCTCAGTGATTTTTATGTAACTGAGCTCTACCCAAGAAAAGTACAAAGGGCGATAACTCCAAAATTATAGTTGAAGTTATTGCACTCTGCATTTACTCAAAATGTTCTCTATAGATATGTGATGTCTCATCTTAATTTCTTAAAATTGTAATGACCATTTAAATTGTAAATGACAATTAACAAAAGGGCAATAAGATTGTTTATAATGAAGAGAGACTTATGGTTATTTTACTCTGCACTTTATCTCAAAGCGTTTTATCAATATCTGAAGTTTAATTTAAATGACAGTATGTAGTTTTAATCTGCATTCTCCAAAGTACTTAATAAAGAGTCAATATATATATATATTTGTATTTTAATCTCTTCAATACCCTATTTGTGCATGCTTGGTACATGCACAAAAAACAAAGGGTATTTACTCTGTTAGTACTGAAAAGAGAGTTATGACCCATGTGCTCGGCATGTTCTCTTTAAACCATCTTCTAGTCTTTGAAAATGCATAGGACTACCTTCAATACTGGCCGAGGTATGCTCAAAACAACAAACTGAACATATTGACGGACGGGAGAACGATGCGATTACTATATACCTCCCTTCGGGGACATAAACAGTTCTTTGTTAGTTGTAATTGTTGCCGTTTTTTACAATATCTCGTTCATACTTCAAAACGTAAATTTATACGATCATGAAACTGCCCTTTTAAAATCAAAGGTGGATTGAAGTCGGAAAAAGCCGTTGAAATAATGTCAAGACCAATCCGCAGACGACAGGGCCTGGTTTTAATTTTAATTAAAATCATTTTTGTTATCAAGCAATTTTTGCATTTAGATTCAATAATAGTAGCATTCATTTATTAAAAAAATAATCTAAAGATTCATCATCATCATCATCATCATCATCATCATCATCATCATCATCATCATCATCATCAGCAGCAGCAGCAGCAGCAGCAGCATCATCATCATCATCTTCATCATCATCATCACCATCATCATCATTATCANTATCGCACTATCGCATTGTCGCGCTCTGGATTTTAATGTGCGACCACGATGGCACTAACGGTATTCCGTACATAGTTATCTTTGCACAATCCAAATGTCAGTTTTTTTCTCTCTAGAATGTGCAATTTAACAAGAAATATGTTTTGCATAGCTATTATTTATTTGTGGATCCGTATCAAAGTGTACCCATGGGCATAACGCCTAAAGTATTAATAAACTATCAAACTATTCCACTATGCTGCGCATAGGTTAGGGGCTTCTTTATACATTGTTAACGAGAAACTTTACAGAGCACATTTTGATCTTCGTCTATAACTATAAAGGTTAGCGAGAATTATGTTATACTGTATGCTAGGGCCTTTCTGTATTATACGGAATACATAAAACAACTTGACACAAGTACATCTAAGGGCATCAAAAGCGTCTACCGGGTGACAGCGTCCTTAAACAAATGGTCGTATATAAGGCAGCCTTTAATCTGTTAAATTGAACTCTGACACATAAAATGATCGTAAATCTTGTACGATCCTCATCCATTGTATTTCGTTGGGAACGAGAAGAATTGGTTGACGCGTGGTTCCAAATAATTTGTCAAGAGTAATATGATGTATTTTACCACTTTTTTTGCAACCGTGCCCGAAGCAATATTCGCGCTCAAAAGCTTGATCTCGGCCATCAGAGTAGGGGAAAACAGACAAGTTCTACTTATTTGTGGCGTGTTCTGACAAAACTGGGCAAAATGCTTGTGCGTAAATTGTCATCCCAGATTAGCCTGTGCAGTCCGCACAGGCTAATCAGGGACGACAATTTCCGCTTTTATGGAATTTTTGGTTTAAATGATGTCTCTTCTTAGCGGAAATCCAGTTTAGGCGGAAAGTGTCGTCCCGGATTAGCCTGTGCGGATTGCACAGGCTAATCTGGGATGACACTTTACGCACAAGCATTTTGCCCAGTTTTCTCAGAACACGCCACATTTAATGAAAAAGAGTCATCTCAATGATTTTTATGTAACTGAGCTCTACACAAGAAAAGTACAAAGGGCGATAACTCCAAAATCATAGTTGAAGTTATTGCACTCTGCATTTACTCAAAATGTTCTCTAAAGATATGTGATGTCTCATCTCAATTTCTTAAAATTGTAATGAACATTTAAATTGTAAATGACAATTAACAAAGGGCAATAAGATTGTTTATAATGAAGAGAGACTTTTGGTTATTTTACTCTTCACTTTATCTCAAAGCGTTTTATCAATATCTGAAGTTTAATTTGAAGTACAGTATGTAGTTTTAATCTGCATTCTCCAAAGTACTTAATAAAGAGTCAATATATATATTTGTATTTTAATCTCTTCAATACCCTATTTGTGCATGCTTGGTACATGCACATAAAACAAAGGGTAATTTACTCTGTAAGTACTGAAAAGAGAGTTATGACCCATGTGCTCGGCATGTTCTCTTTAAACCATCTTGTAGTATTTGAAAATGCATAGGACTACCTTCAATACTGGCCGAGCTATGCTCAAAACAACAAACTGAACATATTGACGGACGGGAGAACGATGCGATTACTATATACCTCCCTTCTTGGACATAAACAGTTCTTTGTTAGTTGTAATTGTTGCCGTTTTTTACAATATCTCGTTCATACTGCAAAACGTAAATTTATACGATCATGAAACTGCCCTTTTAAAATCAAGGGTGGATTGAAGTGGGAAAAGCCGTTGAAATAATGTCAAGACCAATCCACAGACGACAGGGCCTGGTTTTAATTTGAATTAAAATCATTTTTGTTATCAAGCATTTTTTTGCATTTAGATTCAATAATAGTAGCATTCATTTATTAAATAAATAATCTAAAGATTTAATTTGCTGATTGGATTATTCGACGGCGCAGTAATCATCATCATCATCATCATCATCATCATCATCATCATCATCATCATCATCATCATCATCATCATCATCATCATCATCATCATCATCATCATCATCATCATCATCATCATCACCACCACCACCACCACCACCACCCCAACCACCACCACCACCACCACCACCACAATCACCACCATCAGCAACAACACCACCACCACCAACAACACTTCCACCATCACCATCATCATCATCATCATCACCACCACCACCACCTACACCGACACCAACACCACCACCAACACCACCACCAACAACAACACCACCACCACCAACAGCAGCATCATCATCATCTACATCATCACAACCACAACCATCATCATCATCAGCATCATCATCATCATCATTGCCACCGCCACCATCATCATCATCTTCATCATCACAATGATAATGATTTGGATTAGGTCTTAATTAATAATTAACACCATACTTCAAACGGGCTATGGTGTTCAACACCAAACTTGAGTTTATACAATGGCCCTTACCTAGGGTAACGCACTTTAGTATTGAGCACCGAAATTGGGTGCAACAAAACTGTGTTTGGGTTCCAAAGCTCGCATGACACCACGTCGACTAGCGCGTTGATTCACGATTGTTTGTATTGCTAGTATCAAGTTGGTATAAGTACACAGGATAAAGTTTGAATGCACTCTAGTTGTTGGAAATGAATGATATCAAAAATAAACTCTAACAAAATGAAATCAAAGAAAAGAAAATGCTAACCACTATACGAGACAATTAGTTGCAATACGACGTTATAATCAATGATACTTGAAGAACGAAAATGCTAACATTTGAAGTACTGAAAAATATGGCTAAGAGTTGCAAACATCGACTTATTAAATTAATTGTGCAAACAAAAATCGGGCCCAAGATTTTAGGCAAAAAGAACGTTTTCACGATTTCTTAAAATTCAAAGTAAATCTTTTCTTTGAACGACGCTGAAGTACTCGGCATGTTGATGTCGGTTTCTTTAACTGGCGGATCCCCATTTATTGATTTAGCCACACTTACCGTAATGGAAACACTTCATTATGATTTAAGGGATATCTATTTCAAAGACAAGCACTTTTTGACGGCACTTTTCAATACAGAGCGAATGCACGACCGAGCGGTTCTAATTGAAAGACACTTTTACTTTTTCCTCTTTTTTTTGGGGGGGGGGGACCTTTCGAAATCTGAATAGCTTATAACGCGAAACATTCAAATGTAGACAAGTCGATTGTAAAATACTATTTATAAATGGTGCACAATCAGTGCCTTCATTTATTTTCAATTCAAAGCCTTGGATATACGGATATATTTCAACAGTATGTATCCTAAAGTGAATTGTTTCATATGTATATGTTATTTTCCGAAAACAGTTATCATATAATCATTTTTTTTTTAAAAACGCATTGTGACAATTATAGAATATAATCATCGTGTTCTGTGACAAACTGATTTTATCATTACAAGCTTTTTCTGTTAACACTTCAATATGGAAAACAGCAAATGAAGCATGCAAGTTCACGTTACATTAAATTTTATAAATCAATTTAGTTAAATATAGACGACGTTCAAAAAGCTCATTACTTCTGAGCTCTACAGATAATAACTTAGAAATATTAAGTAGTAAGTAAAGACATTGCAACACTGTTCGAATAAAACCAAACAACTGCTGTTCATTATACAGTTTTAAATTAAAAAAGTGAACTTTAAGCACAATAAGCTTATCACGGTTCGCGATCAACGATCCATTTTAAACAACTAAAAAAATAAACTCCGCACAAACCAATGTTGTTTTTGTTTTGAACTAAATATAAGTTACTTTTGATATAAAATTACACGAATAATATTATTTCTAATTAGTTATAACTTCAAAGGGACCTTTTCACAGATTTTTGCATGTATTGAAGTTTGCCATTGAATGCTTTAAATTTGATAATTGTAAACATTGGAAATAAATAGCTACAGTAAAAAAAATAAAAAAAAATAACATACCATCAGAACTCAAATTATTCAATCGTTTTGCGTTTGTAACGCCTTATAAGTTTAAGGTGTTTAACAAAAAATACATACAATGGATATATAAGAGCATGGTTAATGTTCAGTATTACTGTTTCCTCGCAAATATCATAACTACAACGAAAATTTGCAAATCTGAAACATTTTTTTTTGCAATTTCTACCATTTCCCAAAACGTGAAAAGGTTTCTTAAAGAGCGGGCGTCGGATTTAGTCACTTTCACAATCAGTTTATACACAATTTTGACCTTTAATATCGTTTATTATTTTTCCATTGCCAGATTGCCGAAATGTACTCAAAACATGCCAGCAATTGCAAAGTAAACCTAACTTAATTTATGTTATGGTTTGTGTCGATCGGGTCGCTAATTGTTTTAATATTTAAAAAATTCTTTCGTCTTCATAGTAGTAGTAGTTACGATGCAGTTCCTAAATACGCCACATTTGGAAGGTATTTCCAAATGTGGCGTATTTAGGAACTGCATCGTAACTACTACTACTATGAAGACGAAAGAAACGTGTCTGGATGTTGACAAATTGCAATTGCACTACGTGTTTTTATTTTCAGGGTTCAGGATGCAAAAAGATCTACATCCTTTCCTTGACCTGTCAGTAAGAGATTCCACACCTCTAGCACACGTGGTCGTGCCGGCATTGTGTCAAATACGACATGGAGAGTCACGTGCTGTAATACCGGAAGTGCAGCACGGACATACGCAGCAAGAAATTAAGATCAATGAAATGTATACCAAGCCAAAAATGTTCACTCAAGGTTCAAGTTTCGACGCATATTTCCGTGGTATTACGGAGCTCTCTAACTCGTGTGCGATCTATGGCGAACCGTCTCAAAGATTGGAAACGGAAATGACGTCATTAGAACTTCATTACGATTGTTCTCTCTGTAATTACTTCAACCAAATAATGCTGAGCAAGTTTCACGAACATGGAAGAAAACAATTCCAGGCTTTTTTAGAATTAGAGTACATTCGTTCACTGTTTCGTGACTTTTACCCACATTCACTGCAAGGGACGGTGGCGTCTGAAAGCTATTTTCCTACACCGCAACCTTTCCGTATACCGCCAAAATACCATAATCAGATGCCGGTAAATATAAACGGATCTGATGCGAGCATTTGCGATCCCAATCAAGTTATAGGATCAAGAAACTCTTATTGCGCTGGACTATTAGGCCATACTGGTAGTTTTGAAATCCCAACTGAAAAGCAAAACGGACAAAACAATCATATGCGGACAATTAACCCGGAAATAATAACATCCACCACTAAAACATTTTCACATCACGGAATTACACCAGAAAAAATCGAAGAAGCGAAAGCGCTAAATCTCTCCACCAAAGGGAAGAAACCGAAATCTAAATCATCCACGCTGCCCTACCCGCTTGATAAGGTCGGCGGTAAGATGCACTACGAGTGTAAATATTGCCTGAAGACCTTTGGACAGCTGTCCAACCTCAAGGTCCACCTGCGTACCCACACAGGCGAGAAACCGTACGTCTGCGCCGAGTGCGGGAAAGGCTTTACCCAGCTGGCGCACCTACAAAAACATCATCTGGTGCACACGGGGGAGCGCCCCCATCAGTGCGGCGTCTGCGACAAGCGCTTTAGCTCCACGTCCAACCTGAAGACGCACTTGCGGCTCCACAGCGGCGACCGGCCGTTCCAGTGCCGGATGTGCCCGGCGGCCTTCACGCAGTTCGTGCATCTGAAGCTTCACAAAAGGCTGCACACGAATGAGCGACCGTTTGAGTGCGCGCGCTGCCACCGGAAGTACATCAGCGGAAGTGGTCTGAAGACGCACTTGAAAACGGGCATATGTTTGTCGCGTGATGAATGCGCGTGAGCACTTACAAAGATAGTTCGACGATTAAAATAACGGCAGAATAGTGTATTGTTTAAAAATAAAGACGTTTCTTATAAATCGTTTAAATTGCATAATACCGATATCAAGAAAATGACTATTGACTGAATTAATTTGTCATAGACTTTGGTGTTTAACATGAATGCTTCTACGAAAATTGTTTCGTTATTTGACTATGTCTAGCGATGTAAAATATGAAACAATTTAATTTTTTTTTTTTTTATTCTTAATTATATATTTTAAAGGGATTAACAGAGTTATATACGGAATCATGTATACATTTGTCAATATGTCATTAATATGTATTGTACATGTTTGGAAATTTCCTAATAATATAGATGTATATCAATATGCATATTATCCGAACATGAGAAATACAAAAATCTAAACGAAAATTTGAAATATCTTAAGCATGTACATATGTACAGGGTAGAGTGTAAATTATACACTTTATTCATTATAACAGAGCTTACGATTTCGAAAGTCATCACAATTGTCCGTATAAGCGGGTGTTCTTTAATATCGATTCTCAATTTTTCATATGATTAATAACGATATTGGAAAAACAGTGTAGAGCTTCTTTTTGTACTTGATATTTATTATATATTTATGAATAACATGTGCTTTATATGTTGTTTAATGCATGGACGAAAATATTTTAATTCCTGTATAATCATGTTTATTCAAGTAAATATTTCGGGCTTAACGTAAATCAACATTATTCTTGTTTGCGTGAGTATAGTTTTGTTACTGAAAAATAAATACGATGATTTTGACCCAGAGTTTTTTGCTATAATTATGGAGTGGGAACATTAGATATTGCCTATACAATTGCGCAAATGTTTAAATGAAGACAAGCGTACAACAAATTTAAATTTACCTTTGGTAATTGAGCTTAAAACGTTATTGTGTACATAAGCGGTTTAAATACATACATGAACATACATCCAAGAAACACTGTAACGGAACACAATTATGAACAATTTTGCTCTTTATGCATATGTCATATTCATTCTCATAATGAACTTTTTGCACATACGGATAACATAAAAAAAATATAACCTACGGGTAAGATAACATTAACATTACTAGAGTTCTTTATTACTGGCAAAAGTACTTTCAAGACAAATGATATAAGTAGTAGACTTTTATCATATACACGTGTCAGATTTTACGGACTGCACAGGATAATCTGGGACGACACTTTAGACATATGCATTAAGGCCAGTTTTCCCAGAACGAGGCTAAATTACACTCCAATTAATTATTACACACGACTCCACACAACTTTCTCTCAATATGTTGCCTTAGAATATCGGGTGTCCTTCATCACAATATAGCAACGAAGATGTTAACAAATGCACGAGTCATCCCACAAAACCCGATCACTGACACATGTTGCACGAAAAAAGAGAAAATATAGAGAAGTGTAAGCAGAGACGACGTTTTGAAACGCGGCATCACTACAGCCGTATTCGGACAAAGGTTTCTGTTGTAATCAAAGCAATTATCAATTATGAGAAAGACGATAGTGAATGTTTGGAGATGCTGAATCTGTAAATTAATAACCTTGTTTACCAATAAACGTATTGAAAGATATGCTTACATAATAATTATTGATGAAAGATTTGAGTCATCTTAAAACTTATGGGGGTTGTATTGCATAATAGTCTGGCCCTTCAAAACCTCTGTGTACATTTTTCTTAAAAAAAAAATATTCTTAAATGCGAGAAACATAATTGCTGTTACTTACTGATCTTGTGTTTATATGGGAATGTGCCGTTACATTTTTCTGTACATATGTTGAAGGACATAACATGTGGAAATTAGTATCATCGATGCGCATACGTTGTTTGATAATGTTCCATTAATTCCAATTCAACAAACTTACGAAACAAACTATTTGCTAGTATCAAGAACCATTATTTGTCTAATGTATACAATATATGCATGAAACGGTAGAATACATGATTGGACGGATCTTTCATCTCGGGTATCGACAGCTACCAAAGCTATTTCATAAAATGTATATAAACAAAATAACACTTTAATACCTTTTTACCCTTTAATTTCCGACAATTTTCATCATTTCACCAGTCAAAACGAAACGTTCGGAAGCTTCCACGCGCAAAACCCTAAACATGTCACACGCAGGGAGTTTCAAGTATCCAGAAACCAAAACAAGCCCAGCTCATATAACGGGTCTTGTTCGCGAGCTAGAGTACATGCATTAAATCCATTTAATAGGCTATACGCATGTTCCAGTACGAGTTTTGTTCGAGGGTTTTAGGGAACATTAGGTCGGACAATAGGAAAAGAGTATCCACTTTCTAACGTATGAATGCAGGTCTTTCCAGAACATGAATAGTCGTTTTATTACGCTTGTCTCGCCTTTAGTCTAACGGTCGTATTCAATTTCGTTATGGGGCCGTATGTTTTCGAAATAGTTGTAATAAATATGTGACGACGTCGCATCGGTTTTTAGAACACCACTCAATGTAGGAAATGTTTTTTTTTTGAAATTGAATGGAACAACTATTGTTAACGTTACTTCTTTTATCAATTTAACGATAATGTGTTGTGCTAAATTACAATAAACAACCTCTTTCTCATTTAAGTTTACAGTCGCTTAAAAGGTATCTTTCTAAATGCAGTTAACAGTCCATTAAACGGTATTAAATACTTTTTTTATGAAATGAAGGTCTTATTTCGTAGTTTAAAATATAGGAATAAAAACTAAGTTAAGTGAATCCTTAACAAATTAACTTGTGGCGATAGTAACCATATAATAAAAATGGTAAATTACCGCTGCGAAGATTAGAACTGTCTAAGAGCCAGAGTTATCTCTCTTTATATACATCACCCTGAAGCATCCTAGAAATGTTGCTTGTATAGTATAATTGTACATATCCATTTCATCTGCATACATATTATTTATACATAATACACTTGGAGACTTTTCTAACGCAACACTTTTCAGACTAAAATATATCAATTATGAGTAAAGATTTTGATTTAACATTTTACACGTGATCATTTGTCTACAATCTGTGCAAGCTCGCGATATAAACATTCATCCGTGACGATCGGACGCTGGAGCACGTGGTGTAGGTATGGTTTCATATGTGTTTTTTTTCGTGGAAATGATGAAACGCGATATAATTATAATTTCATCATTCTAGGTGGGTTCATACACCAGGAAAACATAAAATTAATTAACAAACCAATATGGCTCGCATGAATATTTCGCAGCGCAACCGCGCAATTGGCATGATGCAGGCTACCTTACCCACGTACTAAAGCGTTCGATCGTCACGTATGACTGATTTTATCGAGAGCATGCACACAATGTAGTCAAATGGTCACACGTACAATTTTAAATCCAAATCTTAACTTATAAATGAAATATTTAAGTTTGAAAAATTGTTGCATTTGAAAAGTCTCCAAGTGTAGGCCCTTGTGGAAGAGTCGCTAAACATCCCTTAACGTTTTATTAACAACTACGTTGCTTCTATGAGAAAGAGTTGCGCTCACGTTGTTAGAGCCACGGGACGACACACATGGTATTAGCCACTCGAATTTGTGATATTTGTGACTTTTCACATTATTATTATTTGAGGTTGTACGATTTTGGGAATTGGACTTTTGAAATTATGTTCTTAATTTGTTAAGTTTTATAATTGTTTGTCAATCAATTTCAATTAAATTTACAGAAATTATTAACTATAGGTTGAATGTTATTTGGTCAAATTTTCAACAAAATCCGTTCAAAAATAAGGGAGCTATATTGATTTGAATACGTGTAGGTGCTACCTAATTTACGGACAAGCTTATATGATAACCATGTATTGTGTACAAAAACATTATAA
Source organism: Dreissena rostriformis (assembly GCA_007657795.1). Classification (NCBI taxonomy): domain Eukaryota; kingdom Metazoa; phylum Mollusca; class Bivalvia; order Myida; family Dreissenidae; genus Dreissena; species Dreissena rostriformis. Next base: position 31,723 of record VMBQ01001703.1, read on the forward strand.
TGTATGCAATACAAATAGTAATGAAGCCACAACATTTAATTTTATTTATTGCTTGATGAAAAAAAAAGCATTTGACATCTTCAAAGCTTTTTAATCTAATATAAAATTGTGTGCTTTTGTGGTATATTTTAGCCTCAGCATTTCAAAACTGGTTCGGTTGCTGCGGCGTAGTGGATATGGTGTCCGCTTAGCGTCTGGGAGGTGTCAGTATTGATCCCTAAAGTGAGAGCTTTTTTGAAATCAACCCCAGGAAACTGGTAGTCTCATCATATGTATCAATTCAATTTAAGCTGTTGATTACAGCATAATGTGATATGTCAAATCAAATTTGATTGACAGGATTATCAATGTATAATTGTGTAGAAGGTCAACATACTTGTTTTGCAATTGAAATATTAAAAAAACAGGTTTCTCGCAGGGTATTAATTTACTTTCGCAAACTATTGTCGCCTTGTTTAAAATTCTGTCGCCACTAAAGAACTAGCCATTTTGTAGCCAATACACCAGAGTCTGTCGCCACTAAAAACAAGCCATTGTGTAGCAAGTAATCACAGAAATCACCGTCTAAACTGTTTACACTTAGTTTGTAGCGGTATAGTAATGATTTGAATGCAAACAAACAATGTTATATGATCCATATTTTTTATTTATCCATTCCAATAACACAAACAACAAACATAGATATATCGGTTATCGTAGGATCTTATTTCTCTGTCAGTCATCGTCTTTCTAGGTTTGGCCGCTAGCAGAAGCATGTCAATGATGTTGGTATATAAATATTCAGTACAAACATGTTTATTAAAAGGTATATGGTAATGAATGGCGATAGAAACCACTTCGCGTCATTTATTTGCACGTAAAAGAATAGTAACACAATAAGTTATACTAATAAACTGTCATCAACTGACAAGAATATTTTCGTACTTAAAATGTGATATTATCTTTTGAACAACCGTGGAATAAATTACGTATGTATCATAAACAATTTAATGCATGTATGAAAAACAAGTAAAATACAGAATGGTTTGCAGTTTGTCCGAAAAAAATATCTTATAAATAAGATAATTTATTATCTATTTAAAAATAAACAATACTGGTTTTAGCGTATAAAACATCAATCAATTCATGGAACAATAAGTAACAACATTAATTACACAATACCGGTAAAACGGAAATCATATCAATGCATTAACTAATCAAGCTAGTTGCTACTGATTCGAATAACACTGTCTTACTAAAAATAATCACACTATAGTGGTAAAGGTATTGAGTGCTTATACTTTTACGTGGTAAGTATTTTATTGCTAGTTTAACGTTTTTCAAATTTGCATGGCTACTATCGCATTTCTTGAATATGTCCATTGCCTTCAAATTGTTAATTAAAGAACATCTTTGACAATGATTGCACATTTGATCTTTATAATATCTGATTTTTGTTTACAGACAAACAGATATAGAATCTTCACAGCTCTATTTAAGTTCACGTATGTTCCATCCAAATTAACCAACAGAACCAATAAACAAGATCACAATGGCTAATAACTGCATTCCTTGGATACTTTGATAGTTCAGGAATTCCTGCTTTCTTTATTTCTGAAAACCCAAAATGTCAGTTTTGCTCCATGGAATGGCTTGCAAGATGCCCAGCGCTTGGCAGAACGGCTTCCCAAAACTGAAAACCAATACAAATCATCAATTTGATAAATTATTCTGACTTTTTGTAAATGTCCTTTTTTGTTGATTTTGAACAAACTGAAAGATTTTGGTACAAAACATTTTGGTACGAAAATGATGTTATCATGTAGGGCTAATTACCTCCTATAATTTTCTGCAAAGAAATTAACCGATGATCTTACCTTTAAAACCCAATTCTTATGGGCAGTCGGGGTAGAATCCAACAGTATAAGATTAAGTGGTTTGAGGCCTAATATTTATATAGTGATGTGTAACCTAACTTTGCATATTAATGAGATCGGTAAAGTGCGAGCAGACGCAGTGTTAACACGTTGAAAATAAGCTACAATACAGAAAGGTTAAATCGTATTATCATTTAAATTGATGAATAAACGTGTTTTTGATGGATTACAACCACAACTTACCAGACTATTGCTCATGATCACAGGTAAAACTGCTTTCTGAGAGCGAATGGAAATTGGGTCACAAACTCTGACATGGAAACGGCACGAAGGGAGCGTTTATTGACATATGAGGATAATAATAACAATAAGATATAAAATAGATCGAAGCAAATAAATGCAAAAGAAATCGGGATTCATGCAAAACATTTTTGACGGGTTATATTGATAAAAAATATGTTTGAAATAAAATCGCGATATGTTGTCAACCAGTCTGTGCCATATGACTTGTTACCTTCCCGAAGGCCGGGAAAAATGAAACAGGAAGCATAACAAACTAGAACAAAAAATCATGTTGTGGTGGTTCAAACATATACTGCTACAACAAAGATTACAATTCGCTTCAAAATAATGAATTTATTGTGATATGTTTGCCTGAGGTATACATTTACATGCGATATAGAATTTGACGAGGTGTCTATGTTGCTACATCGGTCAAGTAAACTGCATCGTGTTAATGAATGGCGCGGGCAGAATTTTTTTGACTTGCATATGTATGTGACTTTGTCTTTAGTTATGTCAAAAATTCTATATGTATGAGCGGTCAATGTTTTTGCCCGTACTGGTTAAGGATAGTTTCCACATAACCCACGCTGCTCATGCGGATAATTAGATAACGGATGGCACTTCAATAACAAAGAAAAAAACAAAAGCCACGCGCGAAACTTAAGTTCCTCATTTTTTTTATTTATATCATTAATATTAGTTTTTGAGACATGACACATGGTGTAGTTGTAAATAGTTTATCCTTTTGTATTGTGAAGAAATAATTTCGATGAAGAATGGTAGATTTTTGCCAAAAATGAGAAAATTACATCGGAAAACAACATAAACTGGATAATCAGTACACATTTCAACACAATAAACATACTAAGAACTATTGAAATACAATGTTTGCTATTTCAGCATGTAGAGTAATTACTGTGCTTTAAATACTGAAATATTGATAGCACTCAATGAAATATGAATGAAGATAAAGCATGATTTAATTGGTGGTATGCAACTGTTGTAGACACTTTGATTCCCGATAACGGACACGTCGGGTAACGGAGACTTTTAACAAATTTGACACTATGATATGTTGTAGACCGGCGAGAGAACCGATGAAGTACTGGTCAAGGAAGCAGACCTCGAGAGGAATGTATATAAGCTTCAACGTTACACTCGATATATAAATCGATAAAAAAATATATATTGAATATGCCATGAAAAACAAAATCATGCATGTATTCCAAAGGGATAAGAAAAATGAAGCAAATTTTCGGCGATTCGTTTTAGGTTTAGGTTAATTATCGCCTGCTTACTATTACCGTATTCAACAGCGAATTTTGCATTTCTGTTTCACTGAAAACAATGTGTTATATCTGTAAAAAAGTGTCGGGTAATCGGGGACAGACGTGTCATTGCCATTTAGATGATCGGCTAAAGAAGTGTCCATGAAACTGTGGCATCCAACTCTTGAAACATTTAAATTTCCTAAAATACGTCAGTAAACTACAAATTTATTATATTGTAACATTAGAAGACATGTTGATCTTTTAATTCGAAATATAAACACGTTCTTGATTTATTTCTAAGTATTTGTTTTTATTGAAATATGTACTGATCCTCCAGTTCGTGCTGATTTTCGATGGAATTTTAACGGTTTTTCATATAATGAACCGTTTTTCATCGAATTTCGTTCTTTGCAATACGAAGTTCTATACCATTAATTGGCCAAACACTGTTTCGTGTCTGAAAACCCAATGAAAAGATCATAAATGCAAAAAAACTGAAGAAATCCCCTCTCGCGCGCGACTTTTGTTGTTGTTTGTAATCGAAGTGCCATCCGTTATCAAAGTATCCACATGACCGGCTTGTAACCCTTTAGTACAAAAACTGCGCGAGTAACAATGAAACGTAGTCGCTATCTGTGTTGAGAGTAACTTGTTCAGAAATATTACTAAAACTACCAATGAATGCGATAATCCGTAGGTTAAAAACAAGTAACATTTTAATACAATAGTATTTTGCATTACTGTTACACCAATGACAAACACCGCTGGTGCATTACTTAAATAAAATTATATATATTATTTTTATTCCATATAGGGCTTTCAGATCGGAGTTTCAAACTCATCCGAACTCGGGTGTTAAGGGATTATATATGTAATCCAGAAAGACAAAATGCCACAATTGGGATGGAACCCGAGACCTCCCGGTTCTAAGGCAGACGCTCTAACCGCATCGCTATCACAGCAAGCTCATACATCAAAGATGTTTGAAATTCATCCACGATTTTTTTTTCCTTTTTCAATAAATTATGTGGGACATCATACCGAAAAACAACCAAACGAGCTTTTGTAACGTTGGGCGGTTATGTAACACAGGTAAAAACATGTCTCGGTCATAATATGGATCGAACCTCGGACCTCCCGGTTTCGAGGCTGCATTCTACCGCTTAACTATTAAAGTGATATATCATAGCAAGGCATTTTAATTGCTCCTTATACCTTACTTTACTCCGTATATAACTAGTCTAATAAATTAGTTTGTAGATTACCCAAGACTTGCATCATGATATGCGTCTTGATGTGCACACGTAAGCTTACTTGCGTGTGTATTCTTACACGTCAGCGCTATTATATGCACACTTAGGCATCTTATGTTCGCGTTTCGCGTGAACTTTTGTGCCGTTCCATAATGCATATGCGAACATGGACATACATATTTGCTTGAGTACATGACCTGATTCAAGTTCGCACATGATCCTTTTTTGATCGTCTTCATGTTTTTAACTTGAGCGTTTTTACGTCCGCAGTTGGTTTTCTTTACGCAACCACTTGAACGTATTAATTTGCGGACTTACGCATTTGAGCAAGTGACATGCGGTGATTCGTGACATGCGGTTGTGAGTATCTTTACGTGTGCATGTGTGCATGGTTACCTGCGCTCTTGCATGTCTGTATGTACATGTAAAAACGTAAAATTGTAAACATTATAATCCATATCATCTTTCGTAATTTTTAACTTATTTGTTTTCCAAATTTTGAGAGTAATTTGAATAACAGTATCAAGCTTCTATCGTTACTGATAAAGATACGAACTTTTATCAACGGTTATAACAACATCTGATAGCATTCGACATTTGAAGTTAGACCAAACCGAGTGTTAATTTATAACTATATTGATATCATTACCTTTATGCAGGTGTGTTGATATGAAACAAAATTGAAAGTCATTTATACAAAGAATGAATTTAACGCAAGTCCATAGTTCGATCAAATGACCGGCATGTACACCAGTTCATAATAAGTCAATTTAGATGAGAAGCTACACAAAATAAGTGATGATCGTCGATAAACTGTGAGTACATTTGTTATATTTTAAATGTAATATACATAACCATTTTGTAAATAACCTACTGCATACGTCATGTTCTAGTTGGAGTTAACTACATGTTAGTATAATATTTTATCAAATTACTTATCGTCAAGATATCATTTGTACTGAACCCTTAGTGTACTATACATACAACAACGTTCAGCCCTTTGAAAGTACGTTTAATGAATGTATGGATGTAAACTTTAATCACAATTGTGTCCATGTTTTTCCTACCGGGGCCCGTTTTAACATTCTTATTTAATATTGTATTCTTAAATTAGACACTCACATTGAAATCGAAATCTGAATATCTGAACCTGATACATTATTCACCTACTCAGAGTATGCACAGCATTCTTTACGGAAAACAGTTTATCATGTCATTTGCAAGATTGGTGCCAATCTAATGCAAACATCCGATATATTTTATTTTATCTGTATGATTTAAGAATGGATTGAAACGGTTTCGGATCTTTGTAACATGATTCATGAAAATATATCAGTTTTTTTCGGCGGTACACCGCTTTCGGTTTTGGTCTCTAATGCTTACAATTTTCAAACGATCTTTTTCAAACTTATATTACTGTTTGTCGACAATTTGACTGGTTATCGAATTATTACTCCAGATCATATAAGGTTTATATGGGTTTAACGCGTGAGTTATTCGAAATGTTCATATTTACTTTGTCTGTTCTTTGACCAGTTTTCATCGGGTCCTCTTTTCATAAACATGTTTTGGGTAAAATATCTAGGCCGAATTCTATAATCATACAAATGGCCTCCCTCAGGAATTGTTTGTTCTTGCACTTGTATTTTCTGAAATTGGCATTTTAGCCGTTTTTCGTTTGAACTCCAACAGTTGTCACTAAATATTCATCTCGTTAACTAGTTGTAATTATTACACCTTTATTTCCGCTGTTTCATACCCTTTTTTACTTTTGTTAAATTTTTAAATGTCGCTCACTTTCCAGCCATAGCAGTAAGAAAGTGGTCAGCGTTTATTTCGTGTTAATTTTCGCTTTATATCTCGACTTTACTCGCTCTCTATTGTCTTTGCGGGAGCTGTAGTTTCGCGATCCCGCTAAGAAATTTCTAAGCGAATAAACACGTTCTTCTCAATGTGCGTATGTTCATACATTATGTAAACTTCAATGAAAAATGAAACGATCAATTTTGTTTTGACAAGCATACAATTATGTTTTTTTTTTTTTTTTTTTTTTTTTAATTAGCACAATTATGACGTCGTAAGTAGCTAAGGATCCGATTGTTGGCGAAGTTTGTATTATAAACTAAACATTCTAAACAGTAATAGAAAATAATACTCGCTTTAAAGTAATTTGTTCACAGATATTGGCATGTTTGAAGTTTGTCATTAAAAACTTTAAATTGATAAATGTGAATATCGGAACTAAAGAGCTCCAGTATATAAAAAATATGAACCAGTAGAGTAAAAGTCTAGCGCTTAAACCACTCGACCATACATGTTGATTAATCAGTTTCGTATTTTATACTTTATATAAGCAATCCTAGTTATGTCACAAAATATAACTATGACAACAGAACTCTCCAAATTATACAATCGTTTAGCGTTTGTAACGCATTATAATTTTAAGATTTTTAAATTGTCAAAAGACGCATAATTATAATGGATATTTAAGGACATGGTAAATGTTCAGTATTACTTTTTCTTGCAAATAACATAACTACAACGAACATTTGCAAATTCGATTTTTTTTCAAGCTTTTCAAATTATCAAACTGTGAACAGGTGCCTTTAACGTCTTACAAGTTACTTATATGTAAAATAGTCAATCATTATTTTCTCACTTAACTGAGAGCAAAAAAGCGCAGTTCTATTTCGAGAAACAACAATACATATACTATATTTGATAAAATAAGTTTCAGAAAAAGTCAACATAAGTAGGTGTTTTTAAAACAGACAGTCTGAATTATTTTTCTTACCCAATTATTTATATTTTCTCAGATAAACTTTATAATGCCCCTATTACCCGCTGTTAAATGACCTAGTTTAAGTCCTTGTTGAATATAGATGTGTGCGAACACTGCTTTATCAATAATATAATTGATAACGAGTAAATTTGAGATATAATCTTCGTTTTATCTGCCAGAAGATATTGTTCCCCGTATTGTACCTGAATAATAGTTCAAACACATTTTAACGACACCTTACATTTTAACTATGCAATATTTTGATGTGATTTGTTGAATTAAGTTTTAAAACTATTTTTATAATAGAGTCATTGAGTGGAATCGCATTATTATATTTTAAGTAACGGCGATCTAGAACTTGACCCCACTCAATGGAAAACTGGTACTCCATGTATTAAGTTTATTTGCAATAGCGCAATCCATCATCACTATATTGAGTTGAAACCAATTCTATATTTTAGAAACAGAGACCAAGGCATTGATCTCGCCAAACCCCGATGTAATCCCTCCATGCTTATCGCTTTTGCCAATTTATTTCAACATTCATCTATGCATGTCAAAGCTAATGTTAAGTTAAAGTCCCACGAATGGCCATTATTTTTATATTTAATGTTTTACTTTGAATAGTGACTTCGGTCTTAGTTAATGCGAATGACTATTTGTCTCACTAAAGTCATCAATTATGTTTAGTTATATAAAATCCAGACTTTGTAAACACATATGTACTAATATTGATTTCTTATATATTGCCTTAAATTGTAAACTCGACCTTTGGACTAGTGATCTCGTTTTTGTGGCATTCTATCTGACCGTGGTATTTTCTTATGCACATTAATTTGAAAATCCATTTGTTAAACATTTTATACAGACACATTGTTTATGGCAGTTTACCTTGAATCGTGAGCTTGACATATGTCCTAAGGGCATGGTTATTGCGTCGCAGTTTTCTGAACATATCTGTCGACGTTATTGAAAATTCGTCCATGGTGATAATATGAAAGGTATGCTCCAGGAAAAGTGTTTATGGATTTTTATATTCTACATTTGACCTTATATTGCGTGGTTGATCTTTGGCCAAGCGCCCTGGGTTTACCGTTTGGCATCCACTATCGTTATGCTTATTTCTTTAGAAAACCCGTTAACGTTTAACGAAGCTATACTTTACTTCGGGCCAATTGTTCAATGTTGTTTTTTTTACTTACTATTTGACATCGCATTGTGACCTTTCCTTGGAAAAGTGCAATATTTCCGACTCCGCCACATCATGCATATTACTTCCGCTAAGTTATTTGAAAATTTGTCCATGATAGGCGAAGTTTTTTTCCGAACAGAGGTAGAGCCAACCAGCACAGCACCAGTTTTTCCATTACCATTCCTACCGCATGCCAGCACGCCCTCCCACACAGTGTTTCCCTTCATACGATACCATTTGTATTGTGCGTTTTTTCATAAGTTTAACATTGGGTCATGGAAATAATGGAAATAATAATCAATCAGAATGAAACATATTTCATTTCCGACCCAATTTGAATGTTTATATTAGAACTCAAACACAGTAAACATTATCGCTGTAAGCAGCTGTTATTGCTGAAACAGCTGTCGTGTATATGTGAGTCCATAGAAAGCATATGTGAAGCCGGGGAATCTATACTACCGTTATAAGGCTTAAGCTCACCTGAGCACGATGATCTTTTGTGATTGAATTTTGTCCGTTTCAGTCGTGCGTCGTCAATATAAGCCATTTGAACACTATAGTTCCCGATCTTCATTACACTTGATCACAAAATTTGTTAAAATGATCGAAATGGAGTCGCTATGATTCAACAACTAGGTAAAAAAAACATGTAATTAGGTCATATACAAGATAAAGCTTTTAAACACTTAAGAGTCCACATTTTATCTTCATTAAACAAGTCAAAACATTTATCCAGTCGATATCTCAACTGAATTAGAAATTCGGTCGCGTGGGGTCAAAACAACCATGTAACTAGGTCAAGTTAAAGAAAATGCTTGGTATTTATTTAGAGGCAAACTTTAATCGCCTTATCTCCAGAAGCTTGATCAGAACATAAGTCAGAATAAAATATCTAGGCTGAGCTCCAGACATGGTTACTTGGGGTTAAAACAAGGTCACCATGTCAAAAAAAAAACACACAATAAACTTTGAACACTGTACATGCCACTTTTAAAGCCCAGGGTGTATGTAACTCGGCCAAAATAGTTGTACAATGATATATTGTCCCGTGGATTCGAAAACTAGGCCAAATTAAAAAACACAGAGTTGTGAATGCTTTAGTGGCAACATTTGTTGCACAATCTTCTTGAAATGTGGTCCGAACATTAGTTCGAATGATACATCGTCAAAGCCCGAAACTATTTAAAGAAAAAGGATTTGAACAATCAATGGGTCACATCAGTTTGCGAAATCTTCATGAAACTCGCTCTGAAAATTTGTTTGACAAAAATATGGTGTTAGCTTAAATTCATTTGAACACTCTAGAAGTCACATTTGTGTCCCACTAATCATGGCAATCGCGCCGAACATAAACACGTTGTGGTGTTATGATATCTGGCTCAGTTTGAAAATGATTATGGTTTGCCAAGTATTGGGACACTTTTTCTTATAAGTATATTGTGAAACATTGAAAACACCTATTTCAAACCAGTTGAGTTCGTTGGGGTCTCAGGTCTTAGGAGCTTTGGGTCTCTTGTTTTACACACTCGCCTGACCAATTTCCGCGCATATATATGACTGCTTATAGCTCTCTCATATTATTGCCACCATTTAACACGAGCTACTATTATGAGAAACATGAATGTCTGGACAGAGTTTAATTTACTTATAAAAGTAAAAATCTTTGAAAACCGAATACTACAATGTTTAACTTGCACATACATATTGAATGAATACTGAATTAATAATTAACTCGAGCAATGCGCATTTCTTGTTTAATACATTAACGCATCTATACAGGGTTAGTTGCAAGTTCATATTTACATGATATATCCTTCTAAAAAAGTAAGGATTTGTTATCTGCCGTTCTCCGTCGTTTATGGATCCGTGTGCAAGAATTCATTCAAACAATATCTACGAAATAGCTTGTCGGAATTTTACTTACGCAGAATTATTATTGAACGACCGTCTTTCAAAGTTATTCAAACATTCCGATCCACTTTAGTTTTAAAAGATGTAATGTAAAAGCAAATCTTCGGGTCTGCATATAGAATAATGAAGCTCCGGACGCATTTAGCAGGACAACAATTTGTGTTGCCATCAGCTAGAATTGTATAACATGCTACCCCTTTTTCTATATTATATAACCATTAGGAATATTTTTCATTGGCTACATTTTGTAAGACCGAACAAACGCTTAACATTACTTTGCTGCATAGGCGTTATACCATCAAATGACATTACGCAATGTTGACAACTTTTCGGTTTTATAATGGCATTAAATATCAAATGTCAGAACTAATTTTGTTTTGCTTATTTTAAAGCATGCGATAACAAAGATCTATCACTCGTTGTCAGTTCATACCATGATTTATAGTAATCTCGCCAAAGGCTTGCTTACTAACAAAATTCCTGAGCTCATCAAATAAAATACGGGATAAAATGACAACTTTTGTCAGATCCTATAAATACAATATAGGGTGTAATTCATTAAACCCAATTCTAAACATAAAACGAGTAACACTAGGGCCGTTAATAGAATTTACTCTCTGAAGCAAGATGCACGGTGCCACAAAGATAAGTAACGTCAATTTTTATAAAAAATGTTTAAATAATAACACTTACCTAATCATTATGCCAACATGTACATGCATTTACTTGTTTACTGTCTATGCCCTAGTTTCCCGTTAAAGAAAAATGTACATCAAACACATGAACATAATGTTTTTATAGAGAAATACCATTACTTTGGTCAATAAAACATTCAATATCGCGGAACGTATTTATATTAAACTGTTAACATCGCCATAATATATTAAGGAATTAATTGATTAATAGTTATCAGGAATATTTTAAGAAACTTCCATACAATCAAATACTTTTCTATTGCAATTTATACATTGTTCTTACACCACAACCATACAATTGCAATACATTTAAATGTCTGATTAATTATTTGTGGTAAATTTGACCACAGTTGATCGTTAAATCATACATTTTTTTTTCTTACAGGATGATATGTAAATAAAATAATTGCGGCGATGCAGTGTCCCAACAGAAATTGTTGGGTAGAGTGCGAAGGCAAAGATTGCACACAATGTGGCGAACAAATGGTGCCGAGAAAATCTGAACGAACAGCAGAATTTATTATATGCTCCGGTGAAATCAACGGTAGACCATGTGGGAAACAAATGCAACTTTCTGATAAGTTTTGTCGAAACTGTGGGGAAAAAATTGACCCACAAGAGTTTCGTAGAGGGAATTGTGAAAATTGTGGCGCAGACTGTCCTGCATCAGACAGAATGTGCATGCATTGTTCTGATAGTGAATCATTAGGTAAGTTTTCGTGAAATTCATGTTTTGTATTCATCTGGTATAAGTACGTCAGCATGAAAATACAATTGTAATTATCTTAAACACTGTGTAAAAACCATAACCAGCGATGGCATCGTAACCATACACTCATCCGTTATGAATTATGTATAGAAAGGGTCTATACGATATCTATACGTTATGCAATTGACACGTAGTATTTAATGTGGGACATGTCAAAATTAATGTTTACTAGTAACACGTTAACGTGTCTTTTCTATAAACATATTATCCGAGGAGAATTGCTGCACAATTGTATTGTAAGACCCACAGTTGCTTTATCTCATTAATTGAAGAGTACCGAACGGTCACGGAATGGTCATGACATACCATCTGATCATAATGATGAAAGCTTGTCAGAGAAGATAATATATAACACAGCCATTTTTGAAATAGGGGGACCAAAACAAGAAGAAAATGTAGTGTCGACCTATAAAAATGGCAGTGGCGAGCCGCCTGATCAGCGAGCACAATCAAACAACACTCTTCCCATTTGTGACCAGAACGAACTTGCAGAAAATGACAGAAATCTTATGTCATACGTCTTAGGTGAGTAACCAATTCGTATTTACACTTTATTATTTTTTTTATTAAGGATTACTTTCTCGAACAGTATGACGATGCCGCTGTTAACATGTATTGTTTATATTTTATATATATATATATATATATATATATATTAATCATGACTGCTGGCAAATAATGTTGCTCATTGACATCGACAACTATTTTTTCGTCTATAATTGCTTTATTGGATTCGTTTTAGTAGAACCTAACCGGTCTACTTCTGTAAGCAGCAAAAATCTTTTAAATCAAAATGATTGTTAAATAAAACTAGAATTCGTCTTGCTCAAAAGGGTTGAAGTGAATTAAAAGAGAACTATACAAACGTGAAAAAATCTTTTAAAATAAGATCCAAAAAAATATTAAAAATTGAGAGTTTTTAAAGAGTCAAGTTTAATTTTTCTTTCATTAAATTATTAACTGCAAAATTTAGTCACACATTTCAAGTCCACTGTCATAATTTTTAAACAGGACTTGTATAAAAAAAAGCTCAATTAAGAGAGTGCGCTAAATTGATACAAAGGCAGAATTTTATAATTGTGTTATCAATAATGTATAGGCAGTGTCTTACATTACAAAAAATAAAATTATTATTGAATACCTCGATTTAATTGTTATGAAAAACACGAATAACGATGACATCAGTATTATTAACAAATCCGAAACAGAGCAAGTATCAACTGAATAGTTTTATAATAACCATGTGTTAAGTATAAGAGTAGCTTCCCTTTGATATGAGTTTGAAATAATATCTGATTGATCAATGCCATTTATTTTATTTTCGGATTGAGCTAAAATAGCCTCTAAAATGTATAGTTATAAGATAAGACACATAATATTTATGTTATTAAATTTCGTATGCATTTACATACTTTCTTTTCTTACTTTAATAAAAGAATTGAAACAATAGATATATTTCACTTTCATGCGATAATCTGTTTCAAAAAATGTTTCGTGAAAGTGTTTTAGCAATGACCATATATGACTCTTATGATAAACGTTCTATTTTTAAATATTTATTATGATAAACATCGTGTTTCATTTTAGAAAGTGTGATTTTTTTTTTAAATTAAAAATGGAATGGTACTAGTTTATTAAATTATGCCCGGATAAGTATGTGTTGCATATGCTTTAATTAATTTATTCGCATGCAGAATAAAAAAATTATGTCGAGTTAGATATAAATAAGTTTCATAAAAACGGAGGTTGCAAGTTACCGAATTATACTCTTATTTCAGTTCAAACTATATACTTATATTCTTTTTCGCGATGTTTTTTTCTGCTATTTTAATGTAAATGTAAACGGACGACTTATATCCCAGTGATCGGGGGCAAATGTAAAAAGTCGATTGAAGTATTCGTATTCAGACTATAAACACATGCATTTGCATTTGCATAATGCAACTAATCGGAAGAGTTTAATAAATGGAAAACAATGTTGAAAGCTGTTTTGCAAAATGTTACATACGAATACAGTTTTGGCATATTTAATTAAATTATAACTATGATTGGATGAAGAAAATTTCACTTGGAACGATTACCATTTTTTTAGCTCCACTGGCCAGAGGCCAGCGGGGCTTATGTAATGGTCCTGTGTCCGTCGTGCGTGCGTGAGTCCGTGCGTGCGTTAATTTTTTCTTTAAACATCTTCTTCGCCTAAACTACAAGTCCAATTCTGATAAAACTTCTCACAAATGTTCCTGGGGTTAACCTCTTTCGAATTTGTTCAAATTAAGTCCCTGGGGTCAAATTTGACCCCGCCCCGGGGGTCAATAAATTGAACATATTCTTATATAAAGCCTATTTTGTGCAAACTTTAACAATCTTCTCGTCCATAACCATTGGGCCTAGTGCTGCCACATTTGGTATGTAGTGACCTTTAATAGTTCTCTACTTTGTTTGTTCAAATTATGCCTCATGGGGTCAAATTTGACCCTGCACCGGGGGTCACAAAAATGAACATATGCTTATATAAAGCCTATTTTGTGCAAACTTTAAAAATCTTCTTGTCCATAACCGTAGGGCCTAGGG
>VMBQ01001703.1:46754-124576 GCA_007657795.1 Dreissena rostriformis
TTTCTGCATATGCGCGGACCAGTCTAAGACGTTGTTTACATAATGAGTTCCAAGGTCACAACAACAACAACAACAACAAACCTACATGCATGCATGGGAATCAAGTCTTTTTGCGTCCGTTTGTAGACATTATCTTTACTTTTTGAAGCATGGGAGATGTTTATCAATAAAAAATCTATCAATACATGTAAGCAGATGCACAACTATTTATTTTATTTTTTGGAAATCAATGTTTATACAGACCATCGGAAATTGGGTCACGAAGCTGTGGGAAAAAATGTCGATTTTGTTGTTTTCTTCTGATTTTCTTGTAAACATGAGATAAAACCCTGTCATTTAGTGCCATTTTAGATCAGATGGTGACTGCTTACAAAGGAATTGAAGTAAGAACATGTGTTATGCATGTTTTTCTTATAAACTGAAAAAAGTCGGGTTTTATTTAAATATGTCGAAAGTGACCATATATCCGGATAAAAATATTTCGGATGACATGTTAATTTCATGTCTTTTTTGTAGTGTTTAAACCAGTTTAATTATATCTTATTGATTTTAAAAACACAACTTCCATGAACATAATTATTTCAAGAAAAGTCAATATATGATACTGCATGGTAAACTCAAACTTTGTATCCAAGAGAAGGTGTTGGAAATAATGATGTGCAATGTTCTTAACTATCGTATATGCTGCTTTTTAATTACTAATGATTCGTTGTTCCATTTGTGAATCGTGACTCATGAATTGTGGATATGAGTGTCAATTGCTCAACGATCCATATATATTTCTGACCATTTTATAATTTTAATAATTTTCTTAATATAAGTTATGAATTGATCTAAGAAGTCAAATATGATAGAATGAAGGCACTTTCATAAATCTTGTAGAACATGCGTAGATTTGATCTTCAGCATCTAAAAAAATGTAAAATAGAAAAAACGACAATATCTTTTGGAGAGATAAATGTACCTACGTTAAAAGCAAAGGACCTGTGCGACAATTCCCGGGCTTTTTAGTCTGTTTAGTTAACACCGTAGTAACGTTTTCATATATAAAAATGCTCACCCTTCCAACTTTAAGCGCCCAGTTGGACGAGGGATAGAAAGAGAAAGTCACATGCTTGATTACATTTCAAACCATGCGCATTGCAGGCTTTTTTCGCTAAAAAAACAGTGGAGCAATACAGACCATCATGGCCCTCTTGTTTATTGTTCCCCCGGAAATTACAAAATAAAGTTACAAAAACAAAAAATCGACATGACACTGCATTCCAAAAATGTTAATGTTAATGATCTAACAAAATCAGTGTTTGGAATAAAAGCCATTGTATAAATTTGAAGCAATAAACTTAGTTGTGCTTATTTTTACATTGTTTGGGTGACGATCTTGGTTGCCGTCTATTACTGTATTTATTATTTTACATCAAAACTTATGAGCAAAACGAATATTGGTTACTAACACCCTTAATACATAATTATATAACAAATATTAAATCCATTACAGTTGCTGTTTATAGATATAGACCAATTACCTTCAAAATATTTAAAATTGATAAGCTAGATATGGCAGATAGGCTCCAACATCAGATTTAAATAAGAAATCAGGTGCTTGTGTTTTGTGTTAGAGTTAGGCGTATATTACCCCAAGTGTTGCAGGTAAGTCTTATTCTGATAGTTTTGATTTGATTGATTTTATCAATGGTGAACAAAACACACACAAAATAGCGATACGATAAAAGGTCAAGAACAAAAGTATTAAGACAATTATAAGCCCAAAATATGCTTACACTTCCTGACTTTAAAACAGTAACACCGAATGTAAACGAAAACGTTTCGAAATAAGGGGGTTAATTAAAACCAACTCGACATAGCAGAGGGTGTTATTACAGGAACATGTCAACCTGAGCAAACACAATTAGGGTTTCATTTTATTGGAAACGATGAAAAACTTACAGTAACGGAGTCAGAATCATCCTCGAGAAGCAGCGAAAAGATTAACAACAACTCTAATGGACACGGCGATGAATCACAGTCAGATCCATCAAATGAATTAATGCATTTGGTAAGACTTCCAAATATAATTATCTTCGTTACAAAAGCTTTCAAATACACACATGTTTGATACAAAATCTCCTCAATTGGGAATAATTCTTTGGCATGTATGCGTTTAGTGTGGACCATAATATTCCCATCCTAAATATAAAAATAAGACATGCATTTATTCTGGTGACGTAGCTTATTCATCATTTATTAAGATACATGATATTAAGTAAAAGAAAAACAATACGAGGGTTAATTCAAATACTGTGGTATTAACTATATCATTTCATATACCATATTGTTTGTCAATATATTAAATAGAAAAAGTTACATACAGATAACGTTTATATTCGGGCATATAAACCAATTGCTTATCTTGAACAATACAAAACTAGTTTTATTTCGTTACAGGAACCTCGACATCACGCGATGGGAGATAATTCAAGGTATTGTTTTATAGTCATTTGTTCTTTTTATAATGTTCCTTTGAATAAAAATGTTAATATTGACGTATAATAAAGGAATAAAAAAAGAAAATCAACCAAATGATTAGCATGAGAGACTTGCTGAATAAACTTGTTTAATGAAAATGAATTAACTTTCACATTTTACAGCAGTATCGTGACAGTTGTTTTCCATGCTTTTGTCTCCAAGTTCTTCTTGGCTGATGGAGGGAAAGTTTTTCTGATTTTTGAAAAAGATGGTCGAGAGATTGCAAGACAAGAAGCTGAAAGGGGGAGGTACGGAATGATACATTAAGAGCAGAATAATTATTTTTACTTTTTCTTTTGTGGTGGGTATCTGTCCGGCGACTGTTGTCGCGTGTCGTCTAACGAATGTCAAGTGGCGTTTACCGCTAGTTTTCCGTTGTTTACAATTTGCTTCGACGACATCTCCTTCTAAACCGCTAGGCAGATTATTACGAAACTTCAAAAAAGGATCTATGGTTAAACCTCTTTCAAAAGTGTTGAGATCGTTAGGGTCTGATGTTTATGAAGGTTGTCAGAGATACAAATACATTTTATAACTAGATTATTGGTCCTCTACCAATCGTGTTTATTTCATGTCCCTGATGTCAAAACTAGCCACGTCACAAGGGCCACACAATTCATATGGACTTTAGCATAATACGGTTACAAATCTTAGACAAGACCCTTTCTAAGAATATTCGAATCGCAACTCTGCGGTCACAACTGGTCACGCCCACGTGGCCTTTAGCTTCATATTGCAGTTTATGGCACAATTACCGTAAAACTAATATTATCGAAAACGATATGACCCAGATGTGTTATATTTGCCATGTAACATCGTATAGTGACCTTTTATTAGTTTGTTCAAATCATGCTACTGGGTCTAAATTTACCACTCTGGTTNTTGAATGTTTCATATTTACTTAAAACGTTTCTCTGAAACAACAAGGCATAGAGCTGTGATATTTGGAATGAACTTCACTGTTTATGGATCCTTATTTAGTTTGTTCAATTCATGTTT
The DNA here is from genome assembly GCA_007657795.1 of Dreissena rostriformis. Lineage (NCBI taxonomy): Eukaryota > Metazoa > Mollusca > Bivalvia > Myida > Dreissenidae > Dreissena > Dreissena rostriformis. Next base: position 50,280 of record VMBQ01001703.1, read on the forward strand.
CAAGGGTTAAATTGGGATCGCCATGGGGTGGGTGCTTAATGGCTTAAATACTTGCTCCAGACGTGTTTGCTATTTTCATCGGATAATGATCCTCCACAGATTGGCCATATTGATGGTTCAAATGGCTTTTATTCTCACTTCGTTTCCCCGTTGTACAAGTCCATATATCTTTCCCAGTATATTTTTTGTAAACATCACGTTGGATCGTAATAAATACCAATCGGGCTATTATTTTAAATCTACCGCGTGCGTGATCATATAGAAATCACACGGGTTTTCCGAAAATTCCGTTGAGCTTATAATTGGTGATCGCGTTTTAAAATGTATATAATAAATATATGTTGATAAAACTTTGTTTTGTCACATAAAATCTTCACGTTCGACTTACTTGTTATTTAAATTACAACATGTTTGGCCGATTCTGACCTGACTTTTCGCGGGGGCCATATAAAGTGTATCTCGAAACTTCATATGGTATCTATAAAATATACTTTACATTTTTTTTTAACATATTCACAAGGTAGCGAACTATAGCCATCATTAACCGTTTGTTTAATAATTTTGTTTCAACCTTTGTACCATTAAAACTTAACACGGATACTAAAGAGCGTCTACTTAGATCTGATGAGTTACTATTTTGTGTCAGAAAAAGATGCTGGACCGTAGCAGTTTAAAGTCCATATATATATAATACAGCGAGACTGGACAAAACTAATTTAACAAGAGCTGCGAAAAAGAAATATTTCTGTTACATATAGTAAGCGGAAAATATGCAATTCAGATACCAACAACCATTTACATATCGTATATGTCTGCTTTTTGTGCGATTAGGTTCAGATTGATTTTATTACATGCACACTAAGTCTAAAATTGTTATTCTGATACACTTTTCACTGTGTCATTCCAGCAACCATGGTAATATTTGTGTGTATCGACAATTTTAAGCGTTTGTAATCTACCCTCTTTACACAGTGGATACTGCAGCTTATTTTTAATGAAATGTATACATCCCAAAATATGTTTGTTTTTACAGAACGATTGATAAGTTTATTGAGCATACTTGCAAGCTGAATTTTCTCAAAACCGATTTGAATGAAGATGTCCAGTACCGATATTCAATAGTTGATGAAGGGGAAACAATTTTTGAAGATTATTACATTCAGCGGAGTCAAAAAACTAACCGTTACAGAACAGTAAAGAACCCTGGACGAAAAGAAGGTAATGAATTTCCGTCTTGCAAATTATATTCTTAAATTCCGGTTTAATGGCTAGCCTTACCGAACAGTAGAAACAGTTGTATCGTTTTGAAACTGTGTGTGAGGACAACTTATAAACCCACTTATTATGGCCTCTAATGGAGATGTACGACGACGCGTGAATTTTTAAGTTTGACTTTGACCCGGATGAACCATAAAAAGCTTTGTATTGAGCTTTCCAAGTATACTATTTTTTATGGTAGGTGTACTTAGTACGTATTTTCCGTTCCGTTGAACATACGCTTGATTAATTGCATTTCTAAAAATGAATGTATTGATAGTCAAGTAAACACCACTTGCTTTCATTAGAACCGATTGCAGTTTCAAATTCATTAATATATTTCAGTTGACTGGGGCTTTCCTTTTCACCTAGAAATTACATTATGTTTTAAATCTTAATAAATAATATTTTCGAAAACATCAGGTCAACGCCAATGGTTTGCGTTTAATGAAGCTTTTAGTAAAACTATAATGATTATGAACGTACTTATGTTATGCATTTGGTGCATTCGTATTTTAATATCTGTTTCCAAATTGATGGATGTCTACGTATCTTTTATGTGTATGATTGGTTATAGTTTAAAGGCATTTAAAACTGAAAAGTACTTTAATTCTTTATAATATTCGGACAGCTAGTACCAGCACATACACCTGGTAATGTTATATTATGGTGATCACCAGGACGATGAGCAAAATAATCTAATTTGTTACAAATATTGACTCCAGCTGGATACAAAAACCTTGTAAAATAATAAATAATATTCGTTACGGTCATTCGAAAATAAACCAAGAATTTCATTCAGATTTCACTGATAAATTAAGTTAAGTTATTTATAACCAGTGTGTCGTTTCCACAAAGGTAAAGTCTGCTACGTTACAAAAAGCGAGACAGATAAAAATGATTTCAAAATATTATTTGCGATACTTATGAAACGCAGTAAATTATGCATCACTAAAAGTAAAATAACACTAGAAATAATATCGGATAAACGACTCTTTAGGTATATTGTTATATTGCACGCGTGAAATGGAATGAATGTGTATACATACGCGCGTGTTTGTCTGTGTGTGCGTGTGTGTGTGTTGATGCTTGTGTGTATATATGTGTGTGACATGTCAGTAAACGTATGTGTTTCTCGAATCTTACTTTTATATTTTTATATTTTTAGTACAAACATTGCACCATTATGATGGAATTATTATCAAGACAACAGCACAAAATGCATTTACAAATCGGTTTGCCGTTCCGATTCATACAAAAGTACTTAACAACTGGAAGAAACATGTAAAACATTTTGTTCTTGCCTTCGCACCGAGCTGGTTCAAAGTTGACAACGACGTGATTGCGTTACGTGATGAAAGATTCGAAGAATCTTTAGACTGCCTTCATGATATAATTTTTGGGTTAGCAGTTGTTTACGTACAAGATGCAAACCTGTTCGATAGTTATCAAGCTTTTATCAAACAGGTAAGAACTACTTTAATACACTGAACACATTTAACGCAGTTTAAGTTCAACATAGGACAAAACGTCGATTGAGCCATTGGTATAGTGGGCGTCTTCTTCGTATAGTCGGCCTCCCATGGATGTTTGCCGTTTACGTGTAACTTTGCGCACATGGTTTTAAAATTGATTTAATTAATCTGATATTTTGTGTACATTGCACCAACACGTTTGAAGACCATGTAAAGTTTAATATACCGGCAAAAACAGTCAATGACTCGTTCTTTTCTGTTTGCTTTTCTCTCATGAACGACGATGGATCATGTATTATTTGAGTAATTGAGTAGTTTTTGAGGACATCCACATTTGCTGGTGGATAGAAAAAGAGCATTGACAAACAGACAGACAATTGGAAAAATATTGCAACATATGTATATCAAGTTACTGATATTATGCTGTTGTAAAGAAACCAGCATCATTATGCTAATGTATATGCAGACTCAACTATTAATAAGACTAATTAAGCAGTCGATCTTAGTCTGCATCCGTGTACGTTTATATTTATACAGAATTTATTGTATTATAACTGTTTAAATAAAAATATAAAATGTTAAGCAACTTAATGATGTTTTATATCGCAGATTACCGATATACTGTTTGTTCCATTGTTTGAGGAAATGGAAATGTACCAAAAGTATCAAAACTATCGAAGACAACAAATGACAAGAGCAATAAGCATAGCAATTGTCTGCGCAAGAGTGAAGGTGAAACTATCGTATGAAAATTGGAAGCTGATTTGTAGATGTTTGCTAGTACATCCTGACCCAGAAAGAAAGACATGCATGGAACTTTTGGAGTTGAGAGAGCATTTCGAAGATGAGTAAGTTGTTTTGAGTCAGTTTCGGCCATAAGGCAAATACGCACATGTTGCATGTGTAATTATTGTTTACCATAAATGTGCATTTCTAATTGTAGCGCCATGTCAAAAGGCTTGTTGTACTTGATCCAATGTTCAACACAGCATTCCAAGGATCTGTCTTGGATGTTCTGCTTGCCAATATATCATTTGACGATGGGTTTATGTCAACCGTACGCCCAGCCTGAACAAAACCGTGAACGTGCAGCAGAACTTTCCAATTGGTGGGGAATTTCTGCGTTTAAGAATACAGTAGATGTTTTAGTTACAGACGAACGCATCTGGAATGGGTAAGATTGTGCTTAATGTTTAAGGTAAAAGATTGTGCATTATGTTTAAGGTAAAACAAAAACATTAAGCCATTTATTTCATATAAAATGTAATGTAATTAGGTTTAAACAGGTTAAAACTATTTAAATTCAAAACTTATGCACATTTTGATATAACATTTATATAATTACATTTGTATTGGACTTTGGAATTAATTGATATTATTTCAGAACACTTATCAGTGTTGTGCAGGAGATATTTCCTTTATTTGATATGGACTTCTACCTCCCAAGAAGTATGACAGCTGCGTTGAAGCCACACGAATTGTTAGAAATTGTTGATCAGTGTCCAGTCGACGTCTTGGTCGCTAGGTTGTTGTTCTGGTCAAGACAGTTTTCAAACAAAACAGAGAAGGTAGGATAATAATCCATTACTCACGTATCCGAAACTACACCTTTGAAACGAACTTATAATTCATTGTATAGCCAAAACTTTTTAACAAACGTTTTGTATGAATCATACTTTTTAAGATTTGCCAATGGCCGTCCTTCCATCCGTTCATCTTTCAGTCCTTTAGTCCGCCCGTTTGTCAGATGTTTGTGTTGCATGTAAATCAAAAAAGTGTTCTTCTGTAGTGACTATAATATGTGAATGTAGGGAATCCGTTTCATACATTTATGGTGTATGACAGTAACGTTAGTGGAATCGTAATTAGTATTAATCCATCAAAAGACTAAATGTAGATCTTCATTACAAAATCAAAATTGTAATATTTGTATTTTGATCAAACAGGCAACGAAACTGGAGTTTCATATCCTTAACTATAATAACACACACAAACAAAGAAGTTTGTCATTGTATTGGACATTTTATTTTTTATGAGCGTTAGATAAAAAATAATATATGTAAATCACGCAGATTCACTAAAAGAAAGTTACAATTTCTTTGAGCACAAACATTACAACATCATTTACGATAAACTGTTGTGACACTTGAAGTTGAAATAACCTATCTGTTGGTAGAGGCACCTCTACCTGCACAAGGACTCGTGTCATACCGAGTCTACGAAGAAGGCCATTCCGTACGACTTAGGTGTGAGGCTGAAACAAATATGTTCGTAAGAGACGGACTACAAAAAACACAGAGGTGAGATCAAAAACCAACTACTGAAGCGAGGATACAATGGCCGATTCGTCGAGACAGAACTGAAGAAGGTTGGTAGCAAAAAGCGAGAAGATCTGCTACGTACGAAGGTGCCTTCAAAAAGTACTTACAGGGTACCGCTCGTTATCACTTTCTCCGGAGCGCTATCAAATGTCGGTCATATCCTCCCAAAAAAACCTGCCCACACTCCACACTTCCGATCGGATGAAAAACGTATTTCGTGGACCCCCGTTAGCAGCAGTCAGAAGAGACTGCAACCTGGAAGACATGTTGGTTCATAAAAAAACACGACCGAATGTTTTTCCGGGTTTCAAACAGGAGCGGACCTTGTGGGGCACAGAGGTGCGCAATCTGTCCGTACATGATGGAGGCCGAAAAGTTCAGCGATACCACCGGCAAAAGCTACAATGTGCGAAACGAGGTCACCTGCAAATCCACCAATGTAGTCTACGCTGTGCACTGCGAACGCTGTAAGACCTTTGTATATGTAGGGGAAACGGGAGATACCTTGTACCAACGACATCTCCTTTTAAACCTGTCCCGGATACGGACTCGACACAACGACCCGGTTGCCGAGCACTTTTACACAAACGGCCATAGCGTCGCGGACTTCCGGATCATGGGACAAGAACAATTAAATTGATCCCACGAGTACCGGAAGATCATTGAACAACTTTGGAAGAGCAAACTGAGGACGTTCAGACCATATGGACTTAACACAAAAGACTAATACAATTAATTAATAATAATACATAATATTAATAATAAATAAATAAATAATAATAATAATAATAATAATAATAATAATAATAATAATAATAATAATAATAACAACAATAATAATAATAATAATAATAATAAATTATTAATAATAATAATTAATAAAAAGAGTAAACAAAATTGGCGCGCAATGTAACATTCAACCATATAACGTCACTTCAGCTAAACATGATATGCTTCACAAATAAATGCCGCTAAAGAAGACCGAGAGGCTAGAAGCGACTTTGTTATATATAACAGTGTATAAGAGGTTAAAACTGTCTTCCAAGGTCTCTTACTTTAACTCCATGCTAATGGTATCCGCGGGAAGTTGCTCTCATGGTTTCAAAATTATCTGAATTGTAGACGACAACGAGTAGTATTACCAGGCGCCGCTTCTAACTGGGCGACACTGGAGGTTGGTGTTCCCAAGAGCTTTATACTATCGCCGTTATTATTTTTATTCTTTATAAACGATATTGTAAATGACATTCACAGAAGTAATATTCTTCTTTTTGCTGACGACATATCCCTTAACATTATTATAGAAGAGCCCAACCATTCAAATGCAATATGACAAAACGATATCAACAACATTTCTAATTGGGCCTTACAATGTCCAACGTCTTATTTATACATCTAAATCTAAAACACTTACATTCTTTAGAAAGCAACAACCAAATCAATACAACTTGAAGACGCTCGCTACACAAATATCTGAAGTTATTTTCCGTAAATTTCTACGAGTCTTCCTGTCGAACGATTGTTTATGACATGCACATCTTAAATATATAACTGAAACAGCATGGGGTGGAATTAATATTATGCGCAAACTTTAATTTGAGCGTAACAGAAAATCGCTTAAGATCATTTATACATCCTTTATTCGTCCGCTAATGGAATATTTCGCAGCAAGATCGACGCGATAAACACCAACTCATACATTTTTTTTAAAAATGCAAAACTCACTTAGCTCCCAATACCTGTCCGAACTGGTACCCCAACAGGTCGGAACTATTTCTAGGTATTATCTTCGAAATGCGAAATGCGAATGAATTACGCACCACCGAATGTATATCAACCCTCTATTATAATTTATTTCTTCCCGCAGTTATCAGAAATGGAACATTTTACCAGATGATGTTAAACTAGTGATTCGCTGAACATATTAGAACTAAGCTGAACAGAAGCTTAGTTTAAACTCCATCACATTATTATGTAGGTAAACGTTATATTCAATTGATTCACACGCTGCTTAGAACCAAATCAAGTCATGTTAATGAACACCTTTATGGATTTTTTTTTAATAATTTCGTCGCCTCTTTGTTCGTGTGGTGCTATTGAATCTAACAACCACGTTCCTTTGTCATATGTTCGTATTACATTTTAGTGGAAGAATATATATATATATATACGAGAATGAAAATTTCCTAATATTTTTACACGAAACAACAATATATATTAACAAATCCAGGCGCTTTTCTTAACAATCTGTTACCGACTCAGTTACGACTCGCTGCTGACTAATGTTCTAGTCATTGCATCAACAATTATACTTCATCAACATATTCTATATTCAAAGTAAACACGTCTTAAAACACAACCATTTATTGCGTAAATACTACTTCAAAGAGAGAAACTATAAACGAATTATTTTTTCCGTTTGAACCTTTTTCTTATGAAGATTGGAATGTGCATGATTGATGTACACTGTCTATTATCTACTTAATATACTGTTACGTGATGATAGGGTTAAAATGTTGTCAGGATAGAAAAACTACTGTAACCCCCACCAAGTTATTGATTTATTGTTTGATAGTTTATTAAGTTTTGAAAACTTGTTACACTAAATGTTGTTTGAATTTATTTGAAGGCAATAAGTGAATGTTTGAAGAAATTGCTAGAACGCCAGAAAAATGCTGAGATGGAACCCACTATGTAAGTAAAGGTTGTTAGTTATAAAGAATTGCAGTTCTGATTCACCGTTATTAATTGCAAGAAAAATGCTTGCGTTCGTTGTAATTCGAGAAATTTACACTCTAGCAGAGCATATCATTCCTCGAAATGTAAATCTTGACACTATCAAGGCACAGCTAGAATTTGGACCACGTGCTTAAAAAAACAAAACAAAGGTAAATATGTGAAATCTCAGAAGACCCTTTGATACCCTCTTAAGGCCACTTGTATGACTAAATATTGATGAAAAGTAGTGAGAATGCCTATCTTGACAAGAAAAATATCGAGTTTAAATCTAGACCGAGTTTAAAACAAGGGTATCAGGTCAATTCGTAGACAAACGTTTTTAACACTCAAGAGGCATTATTTAAAATTAAATCTTGATGAAACTAGGTAAGAATGTTTATCTTGACAGAATCTAGGCCAAAAATGAATGCATGTCTTATGCGTCCAAAACATAAGCATTAGCTGAAATCTCTTAAACAAATTTTTATCGCTCTAGAGGCCACATTTATAACTGAATCTTGATGAATTTTTGTCAGGATGGTTATCTTGGTAATATCTGAACCGAAATTATATTTAGGTCACGTATGTATAAAACTGGGTCATTCGGCGAATTCTTAGAATTACCTTTTGACCACTATAGCGGCCACATTTGTGACTTAAAATTCATGAAACCTGCACAGAACATTTATCTCGACAATATTAGGGCCAAGTTTGAATGTGGGCTACATTCAGATAAAAACAAGGTCATCGGGTCAAATCTTAGAAATAAAAATGAACAACCCTAGAGGCCATCATTATGAATAAATCTTGATAAAACTTTGTCAGGATATTTTTCTTGACCATATCTAGACCGATTTTGAACATGAGTTACACGTGGCATTTGCAATTGACTGTTACCACACTAGAGGGATACATTTATCTTGATCAATCTTGGTCTAAATGTTTATCTTTAAAATATCTTAAAGCCGAGTTCGACTCTGTTTCATGCTTGTTTAAAACCTAGGTTTCAAGGTCAAAGTTAAAGAAAACCTTATTACAACTCTCGAAGCAATTTTTTAAGACTCAACCTTGATTACACTTGGTCAGATTGTTTGTCTTAAAATTTTAAATTCCAAGTTTGGATCTTAGTCTCGTGAGTGGAAAAACTTAGTCACCAGTTCAATTGTTATACATTTAATTTTGTTACTACACGAAAGACATTAACTTATTACTAACTCTTGATAAAACTTGGTTAGAATATTAATCTTGACCATATCTAGAACGATTTTGAACATGTGTTACGCGTGTCTAAAAGCTTCATCGCAATTCATGGTTACAACTCTAGAGGGATACATTTATCTTGATAAGTCTTGGTCTGAATGTTTATCTTAAAAATATCTTAAAGCCGAGTTAGACTCTGGTTCATTTTTGCTTAAAATCGATTTTCCCGGTCAAAGTGAGAGAAAACCTTATTACAACTCGCGAAGCAATATTTTAAGACACCACATTGATTAAACTTGGTCAGATTGTTAATCTTGAAAATAAATTTTCAAGTTTGGATCTTAGTCTTGTGAGTGGAAAAACTAAGTCACACGTTCAATTGTTATATATTTATTTTCGTTACTACACGAAAGACATTGATTTATTACTAAATCTTGAACATGGTCATAAGGTTTGTCGTTACATTATCAAAGAGATGTCTAAATCTGGGTCAAATGGGGTAAAAAATTATGTCGCCAAATCAGGATTTTAAAAATTGTTGAACCTTGAACGCTGGTGTTCGCTTCAGGTCCATCATGGTCCAGTTGTTTATTAACAGTTCTAACCACGAAGAATGTTTGAGTTACGCAAAGACTGGTAGTATTCTCAGATTCCGTAATGTATATCTTCTATAAATGTTTGATATGCAATTGATAAAAGTTTCGAATCAATTTGCAGTTAATCAGGTTTTAAACAAATACTTGTTATACAAATGATAGTTTTCAACCCCCAGCATCAGTTTCAGCATTTATTTTCTATGTGATTGTTTGGAACAGAAACATCACGATTAACTCAGAAATAATTGCAGATACTTGAATGCAAGCCTTTACTTACTTACTTACGGAGAAGCAAACATATTCATTAGAAAGTCCTATGCAAACTGCTGATCATTATGTTTTTCAAGTGCCTACAAACTTCCGAACCCAACACATGCGGTTAATTAATCACGCGTGTCCCTTTCATCCCCTTGTTGGTTTACACAAGGGTTCCACAAGTGACAATTGGTGACCATTTAGCTAAGTAGGAAGTAATTACATAACCAACATTAACAGATTGAATGGCTAACACGAGAAATGATAATCAATTAACCATGTGTTGCATTCAGCTGGATGTTAATGGACAAATTCATTATTATAGCGGAGCAATATCTTCTTTTATACTTATTTCATATTTATTTGTAATATTTTTCAACATGTTTACTTAAATGTCGGATATTTTTATATTAAACATTCTGATTCGTTTTTACAAATTTAATTTATACACTGATAATTTCATAATATGATCCACATCGCAACCGAATCGGTAACAGGGCACGTCGATCTGTAATAATGTTTAAAATTGTGACATACAATTTTGATTTTCAAATGTTTATACGAGCTTTCTGTGAAATGATATTGCATGAATTGATGAATTGATGTCTGGCTTTGAATATGTACTGTGTATACTATGTTAATTCTGACATATTGCATTGCAGTATCCAACATCCTAATATTGCACTTGACTGTTAACGTGTTCATACACCGTTAATAGATTCGTACTTCAATACGGTAACCCTAAACTACAACTAATACCGACAATTATACGGAACAATACAGACTAATTTGATTTCGGTCTTTTTTTAATCAATTTGTACAAAACGCACGTGTTCACAACAATCGACAATTTGCAAGCAATCATTTATTAGTGTAACAACGCATTAACAAGTTGATTTAATTCACGAAGTAGCTGGAAATTAAACATGTCAGTCGTCAGTTATTAAATGCTTTCAGAAAAAAATCTACATAGATTTGTAAAGCGACATTCATGTATATGCGCTTATTAGTGCAGTCATTTTCGCCAAGAAAAAAAATCCATCACGCGATTGAACCGTAACAGATCACGAACAACCAATGAATCATGTCACGGTGTGATTGAGAAACATAATGCATCTGAGCGAACGTGTTTTCTGACTATCGATTTCCACATTTGTGCACATTTACACATTGAAACCATAGTATCTCAATAACTGATCCACTTAAAAAATACTAAATTTAAAAATAATCATATATAATATATAATTCATATACGAAGTATATAAACCGGATAAATACCATGATAAAAAATATGTGAATAAGGTTTTTTTTTTGTTTTTTTTTTTAAATACGATGACTTAATTTTCGTTAAAAATGCAAAATAAATTTAGGAGACAACTGATAAGTATGGTTGGAAAACTGATTTTGTGAACGGTGGACAGGACGCATTTTTATTATCTTATGTGATAAAAGTATATACTGTCAAATACATGCATAACACATATTATGTTTTAGGTCTTTGAACAGGATGTGGATTACCTATTCAACTAGTCATGAAGCCGTTGTATTGTTGTATCCGTCCAACAATGTTTTCATATTCATGCCGTGGGCCAGATTGTTCGTGTATTACATTTCCTGGTATGCTAGAAAACTGTATGTTGCTAATGCACCTAATCCAAAAGATTGCCAACCAAATTTTGAAGTCGATGTGGAGGCTATTGCACAACGTGTAACCGACTGGATCACAACACACAATTCAGCATTCTCCGCATCCAGCATGATGTCATACTTTCAAGTAACAGCATTTCTATTTTAATCGTTTTACAATAAAATATAATATACAATCAGATTCTTCAATCACTACGAGTATGTTCTTTTTATATTTGAGTATTAAACATGTGTTTTATGCAGCGTTTTACACAACACATTTCATATTTGTAGATGTGGAGCCACGCGTTTTTTAAAAAATCTCACGAATTTGGATTTTTCAAAAAGTGGCATGCTCTCTTAGTCTACTCGCTGAGTAAACAGTTACAAAACAAGGTAAGATGTTCAATGAATTTTGCTTAAACATCCCATTTAAAAAAGCATACTTACGCATCTAAAATAACCGAATCTATAGTTTTTCTTCAATATAATCTAAACTTTCGATCAAATGTAAACGAAAGTAAGATTTTGGTCATTCAAGTTTTTAGAAAATGTGAAATGTGCGATTAGACTTACCAGTGTACACAATATTGTCAAATCTTTAGAATAATCTAACTATAATCGGTCCACATACCCTTATGTACTGGTGATGTTATTGAATACATTTCAATAAGTCCATTCTGAACTATTGTTCTTTGTTGTAGCTCACCTGTGCACAACGTGCACACGGTGAGCTTTTGGAAATGCGTCGTGTGTACATTTTATTCAAACAGCATCTTCTGAAAAAGTACCGGGAAGATTTGTACGAAATGTCACAGGAATGATCTTTAAGAGATCATCTTTTAAAGGTGTCCAAATCGTTCCGGTCTGCTGCATATGTAGACAACCAGAGTTAAAATAATGGATTTTAAAATTAAATGTTTAACAATCTCCTCGGAAACCGTAAGGTATTGTTGGTGTACAACATTGAATAGCGGAGCTCAACTCAGTTTGTTCAAACCCGACGACGCTTCAGGGGTCTTACTATTCATATATACGTTTGTTGTAAATAACTTTAACAATAGTCTTCTCTGTAACGGCAAGGGTCAGTGGATTAATATTTTGTTTAATATTGTGTGGTGGTCATCTACCAAGCTTGCTCGTATCATGCCCCTGGGGTAAAAAGTTATATGCTTTTTATACAATTGACTAGTGCAGTGAAAGTGATTGAAAATCTTCTCTGTAAACTCAATTTCCATAGGTTTGGTGTCTGGTATGTAGCAGTGTATGATGGTCCTTTACCAAGTTTATGCAAAGCATGCACCTTTGTTTAAACTGGTTCCGCAGTGGTTTACTATATGTATACAGTACAATTTAAAAGTATTATCCTCTGAAAACGCAAGGCTCAGAGGTTTGAAATATGGTATGTTACATCACGCCCAAGAGGTTAGCTGATTTATATTAAGGTCGTCTTCTAACATTGTTAAAATCAAACCCCTGTGATTTAAATTGGCTCTATGTGGAAGTTTCGGTTTGAAAAAAGTTATAAAACATTATTCAAATATCTACTCAGTAACAAAACAGAACAATTCTTTGATATCTGATCGTAAACGTCAGATTGTGGTCCTTAATAACGCTTGTTCAAATTATTCCCCTGGGTTCATCTGTGACCAAGCCCCACGACACAGGTCAGCGATCAAGGGTTATATTGTCTCTCTTTTCTTATAATATGTGAAGTTTTATGGAAACACACATACTTTTAATAAGACCTTAATACAGATCGAACCAATTTGATAACGGACTACACTGTTATTTAAAGGGACTCGTTCACAGATTTCGGCATGTTTTAAAGTTTTTTATTGAATGCTTTAAATTGATAAATTTAAAAATCAGAACTAAATAGCTCCAGTATAAAACAAGAATAAAATTAAAGAAAGAAAAAAAGGTAATCCGCACCGGACCCTTGGAGTAAAAGTCTAGCAATCCTCGTAATGTCTCAAAATATAACTATAACAACGTAACTCTCCAAATTATTTAATCGTTTCACGTTTTCAACGCTTTATAATTTTCAGGTTTTAAAATCGTCAAACGATGCATATAATGGATATTTTAGAGCATGATAAATGTTCAGTATTACTGTTTCCTCGCAAATATCATAACTACAACGAAAATTTACAGATCTGAAACAATTTTGTCAATTTACCAAAACGTGAACAAGTCCCTTTCAAATATAACTACTATTACTCGCACACAACTGCACATACATACACACAAACACAATGGTCTTTACCATAAAACAATATATAATTTAATTGAATGCTTTTTTAAGATTTAAGAAGCATTCAACTTAAGATGACGTAACACAATAAACGTTTAACGTACACGTGCAAGCTTATAACTGGTTATTTTTGTTATTACGTGTTTATTTATTTATTAACTTTCTTCACTAGTTGACCATCTGTGATACCAATGGCTTTCGGCCAGACTAAAAGATGAATAAACGGAGAGTGCAATTTGGGGGCAAGCAACTTGCAAAAAGAAGGTCCAGTGTGTTAACACATTTTCATGACCATATCTTTTGTTTTTTAAATGTATTACCATGTTTAGCTCTACATAAGTAATTGCAAATTGGCGTTGGACCGTTGATAACAAACAGGTGGTTCAAAAGCTTATATTTATTCTGAAAAGTATACCTTATTTCAACCACGCTTCTTTGTTATTTTTTAGAAATCGCAGTTTCTGGTTGTACACATATTAACAGAAAGAAAGCCATATAGACAGACAGACTGACGGACAGATATACAAGACGGATAGAAAACTTAAATAACCATGCGTTAAAAACGTTGAAAACACTAGGGGACTACTAATTACATAAAAAGTAGCAGTAATATCATATTTGGCATAATTTTCCGGATAAATGAAGTGCGCTATAGTGATGTGACCTTAGCTTTAAACTTTTGTAGACATCATGTTGTGCTGTTATTTTTCCCTATAATGTGTAGGCAAATAGAAACATACTTCAAATAGATAGATAGCGGATGTTAAACTTGTTCTCTTAGTAATCTTTCTAGAGGAGCATTATTTCTATATTCCAAAATGACAAAATATTGCAAAAAGATAAAAGCACAATATACAATTATTCATGTTTTGGCAGTTGAGGTTAATGGGACATTATCACTAATTATATTGATGTAATTATTACCGATGTTGCACCAGCTTTCGAAACATCCAGAGATGAAACAAAAATTTGTTCAAATGTACTGCGAAGAAGTCCACACATTCAAAAAACCAATGCAAGAGTGCCTGCAGATTGCGACATCGGAAGTAAGTTTTGTTTTAAATCTTTAACTTATTAAAGTAAATTCTTGTCTTCCAATATGAAAAATTAATGTAAAATCAAAGACGTGTGGTAGATTCTTGCCTCAACTATAATAGCCATGTCATAGAAAAAACGTTTTGTTTGGTTCTTAGTAATGCACTATGTGAACAATTCAAAGTTCGGAACGCGCATGAACAAGTGCGAATCAACAGATTCCGGTCACCGGTCACTCTATGACCGGTCCGGTCACCGGTCATTCTATGTTAACACGACTTTGTCAGTGCTCCACAACGGTAGACGCAGTCGCGTTTCTACTGTGAGTCACAGACGTAAACGCTTAGTCTCTGATGTTTCCGGCGACTCCTCCACCTCGGGCTCGTCGTCGTAAGACTCATCGTCTACTTCGACTAGCCCTCATCATTATCGGAGTGGACGTCGTTCACGCTCACCGAGTGTTTCTCGGCGTCGATCTTCTCGTAAAAGCGATCACGCCAGCGCTCGGGGAGACGCTCCCTCAGGAAACATCATTCCCAGCGTCGCCGAACAGTGTCTCGCAGGGATAAGGGACATCGACCTTCCTCTATTAGGCGCTCTCGGACCCCTCGGTCCCTAATGCGATCCTTCTCTGAGGAATCTCGCTACTCCCTTCCACGTGTGTCGGCCTCTATTTTGGCCTCAACACACACTTCAGCCGTTCCTACAACCACTGGGCTTAATTTGTATTCAAACACTAGTTCGTATACATATCAGGCTCCAGGTACAGGGGTTAACCTAACCACTTCGGCTGCGTTTTCAGCCCCACGGGTCTCTTCCACATTGCATAGAAGTATACCCCGGGCTGCCGCTACACCATCAAATCCCAATACTTTGTGGATCCAACAGTCGCCGGGAAACTTTGTCCCTATTTCGACTGATCCTTTACCAGCGACCGCTGGTATTCAAAGTGACTCTGCTGACTTGATCACTGATCGACCTAACTCACCAGCTATCTTTTTGATNATAGATCTTTACTGAATGACACATTTGCTTTTTGATTTCCCATATCAGCTATTTAAGCAATAATTCGTCCCGAAATCAATTGGTGAGGGCCTCTTCCCAACTCGCAGCCTGTTCAGGTTTTATGCTGTTTGCTGCTCATTAGTATCTTAGGGTTGGAAATAAAGCCTTTGAAATTTGAATCTTGTAAAAAAGGTATTAGATTAATATTTGATTTTCTATGAAACTACAAATGTGTCAAAGTTTGTTAAGGGTTAATTCTGTCCTGCAGGATGGCGATGGCATGGACGATGACATGTACATGGAGAAGCGAGTGGGCTTCACAACACAGGACTATGAGTTTGAGGACGATGACCGCAAAACGCCGCTCCGTCGTCGTGACACACCACACCACAAGAAGGGCAAGCGCATCGTGATTAGCGACGATGCAAAGGACAAAGTGCTCGAGATATTGGCTGCGAAGAAACAAGATGACGTAAGTATTATCTGAATATTCCCATCTGCTTCTTTTTCTGAAATATTTTAGAGTGTTAGGTCATGGTAAAGTTCTGGCGTAAATTTTATTATAACCCCCCGCTCAAAGATGAAGAGGTTGCTTGCAACTGTCCATCAGTTGATCTGTCAGCATGTCGATCAGATGGTCAGTTGATAGACCATTGTATTTCCGCAATTTATCTCGAGAAAACCTTTGAGCTACGATCACGAAAATTGGTGTGCTGGTCACTAGCAAGTAATTGAAGACCCCTAGATTTTGAGTTTGAAGGTCAAGGTCACAAAGGGTTGAAGCATTAACTGTTATTGGATCGTTATTAGTTAAGTACACTGTAAATACCAATTAAAACCATCCCTTAAGGAGAATTCTAATTGAGGATAATATTCCATCTGAACATTATATATTGGACACTGTATTTATACACACGCAAACAAAGAATCACCTTTCAGTAGGTTGGTTGGTCTATGTTCCCATGAACGTTTTGATAAGGTTGATTATGTCATTGTACATGCGCACTTTGTGTTGTGAAGTAGTCTCTCAATTTTGGGAGTATCAAAATGTGTGTCCTCAGTCATCGAAGATTTTCTCAGTGTCCCAAACAGTCACCTGAACATTAGTCTATTATTGTACACTATCATGTGATGCTTGTGTTATACAGGACCAGGAGATGGTGGAGGAGGAGTACACAGTGCACATTCTTAGACAGCCCGGCATGGGGCTTGGCATCAGCATTGCAGGGGGCAAGGGATCCACCCCCTTCAAGGGGACTGATGAGGTGCGTAATCAAGAGACTCCTTCAACAAATGGCAGACATAAGTTTGACCTCGTTTTGGGAAAACTAGGCTTCATGCATGTGCGGAAAGTGTCGTCCCAGATTAGCCTGTTCAGTCCGCACAGGTTAATCAGGGACGACACTTTCCGGCTTTATGGAATTTTTTGTTTAAAGGAAGTATCTTTTAAATGAAAATTCTATTCACAGGGAAAGTTTTCCCTGATTAGCCTGTGCAGACTGCAATTTAATTGGCAGGGGATATCAATTCAACAAATTTGTTTGTTTTTCCTTTATATTTGAAGTCTAACATTTTTCCATTCTATTTGAAGTCCGACATTTTTGCATTCTATTTGAAGTCCAACATTTTCCCATTCTATTTGAAGTAAAACTCTTCCCATTCTATTTGAAGTAAAACTCTTTCCATTCTATTTGAAGTGAAACTCTGTCCATTCTATTTGAAGTCCAACAGTTTTGAATTGTGTTTGAAGTCAAACAATTTCAACAGTTTTCATATGTAAAATCTAATTTTCAGAGTATTTTCATTTCGCGTGTATCGGAGGATGGCCCAGCAGGACTGGCAGGAATCAAAGTGGGAGACAAACTTCTATCGGTATGCAAAATGCTTGTGGGCCTTTTATTACTTATTTGCTTCCAAAGTATATGTTTATTTTTTGATGATCGTCAATTTATATTGGATACCAACAAGCTTTTAAACTACTGTTCAAATTCAAAAGCCTGCACTATGTAGTGGTAGCATATTAGCTTTTGCTTTTGGAAAGCCCTTTTTTTTTAATCCAATCGCAGACAAATTTTTCATTTACAATTTTTTTCCTTGTTCTTATTATTCAAATCTGTTCCAAATATAACAGTTTAGTTAGTAAATTCATTTAGAAATATTTTTCAAAAATATGAAAATCTGTAAATGACTTGAAGCGCGTTCGAGGTAAGGATGTTCACCAGTAACCATCATTATTTAAAATAAATATTTCAGGCCAATCAGAAATTTCTAATAAAAAAGCATAAACCGATTAGTGAACCCCAGTTGCTGTTGTGTAATGGATAAGTTGTCCGTCTAGCGACCGGGAGGTCACGGGTTTGATCCCCACTGTGGGAGCGTTCTATAGATCTCCCCCAAAGACGCCAAGTTTTGGTTTTTTCCAGGGAACGGACTCAAGAGCGTTTCAATAAGTTTTGGCTTTCAAGGCAATCAAGCTTAAATAAATAGGTTTATACTTACCCCAGTTTTATTGTCTCTTCAGGTGAATGGCATCACGCTACACAACTCAGACCACTACGAGGCTGTTGACGTGCTGAAGGGTAGTGGCCAGGACATCACCATGGTGGTTGGCAGGGAGGTGCTCGTTGCTAGGAAACCAGACGAGGAGGAAGAGGAGGAGGCAGAGGAGAAAAAGGAAGAAGTGGAAGAGGAAGAAGTTGTCGAGGTTATTTCAGTGTTTCATTTTGTAGAGCATCTCGAGTCCTATTCCCATACCATTGACTGGGGACTAATTGCAAATCTCAACTATTTCTTTTCACACTTTGGGACTCATTGATTTATAAATGTAGTGGAAATAGGACCGATTGCTTTGAAAATGTAAATTGAACACTGCGCTTATGTGCTAGGGTGAGATTTCTTCTCTTTTCAGCTGATTGCCACCTTTGAATGAAAGTCGAGATACTGAAGATTCTTTAATTTTCTTTAACTAACGATTTTTGGGATTCATTAAATCTGCCATTTTTGTTTGCTCTAAAATTTGTGGATTTGTTTTTTATAATGTCCGATATAAGACTTCGGACTGGAACGTTCTTTGGTGGAAATTTAATTTCATGGTTTACAGGACCCACTAAAATTAGTGTCTGACAAATATGTCTCAAACGGTTTCTGTCTTTGTACATGACAGGAGAAAGCAGAAGAGCCAGAAAGCGAGCCACAAATCCCAGATGAACCAGCACTTCCTGTCAGTTTCGCGACGGTCACTTTCGAACCGGATCCGGGAACCAAAGTGTTCACAGAGAAGGTGAAGGCGACCTTGTTTCGAGACCAGGGCGGGCTGGGGTTCAGCATTGCAGGCGGGCGGGGATCAGTCCCGTATAAGGGATATGATCATGTGAGTGTTTCATGTGTTTCTGTCAGGGATTTTTTTCATTCTTAGAAAATGGCCATTTTCCACAATTTTGAGAAGTTCACGACTCAAATTGCCCAATTTTGAGAAGTTTGTGACTCAATTTTTTCACAATTTAACAAAGTTTGTTACTCTTTTTTGCACAATTTTGAAAAGTTTTGCGACAATTTTTTTCACAATTTCGAAAAGTTTCTGACTTATTTCTTTAAAAAAGACACGTGACTTATTTTGCACAAATTTAGGGGCCAAAGGCTGCTTCACAAAGACAGGTAAAAAAATCCCTGCCTTTTGTTTCTTTCTTGAAGAAAAATTCTTTGTGCATTTACACATTCTTGTACTTTTCCTTACTTCCTTTTTGCAAGGTTTCTGTAAGATTTTCCTGTTCACTTATAAGTTTATTAAAATTGTAACTTTCTCTTCCTTAAAACTCATTCTTATAACTCAAGGTGAAATGAAGAGTCAATTATTTTTAATATAAACAAAATTAATTAAAAGCCGTACTTTTGAATAACTTGCAGAAATTTAGCTCATGACCACACTTGGGGCCCACATATCTCATTCAGTCATAGATTGTTCATCTTGACAAAATCTATTCCAATCTGAGTCACATGTGACTAAAACCAAGATGACTGGGTCAAATCTTAAACAAACATTGATCAAAACGCTGAAGCCAGTTTTATTACTTGATAAAGTTCGAATGTGAGTCTAAAAGCTAGGTCACCAGATCTTAAAAAAATCATGTTACCACGCTAGATGCCATCGTTTGTCAATCCTAATGAAGCTTAGAAATAAACAATATCTGTGCGAAGTTTGAATATGCATAATTTGCGTAAAAAACTTAGATATCAGGTTAAATCTTAAGAAACAGTGTAACCACTCTAGAGGCCACATTTATGACTAAATTTTAATGAAACTTAGTCTGAATGTTTTTCTTGACTATATGTAGCAAATATTTGATTCTGTGCTGATTCTTGAGCCTAAAAACTAGGTTACCAGGTATAATTTAAAACAAAAACTTGTGATCGCTCTAAAAGGCACATTTTATTCTGAATCTCGATACGACTTAGTCAAGTTGGGATCTGGGTCACGTGAATCAATTAACTAGAACACCAGGTAAGATATAGAGAAACCTGTCACCACTATAGAAGCCACATTAATGACTCAATCTCTCTGAAACTTAATCATAATGTTCATCTTGGCAATATCAAGGCCAAGCTTGAATCTGGGTCGAGGGTGCTAACACTAGGTAACCAGGTCAAATCTAAGAAAAAACTTGATACCCTTCTAAGAGGGACATTTATGAACAGACCAGAACAGAACATATATTTAGTACGATTTGTACATAGAACATCGTCAGTCGTAACCATATTATAATTGACATATCAAAAGGTCATGCGAAACCAAAGTGATAATACGGTAATAAGTAGTGTACATACTTTCAAACATAACACATAACAGTGGTGGGAAAACACAAAATAATCGAATTTTACATAGTATTTATGTGACAGTGTGGCAATAAGCTGTAATGCTGTTAATAGTTATGGAAAATAAACTAAAATAAAACAAAAGATTATTGTACGTATATCATGTGGATTATTATGCTAATAAATAGAAGGAAAAAAGCCCACCTTTAATACATGGGTTAAATATAGCAGCGCATTTTACAAGCAGACAAGTCGGTTTCACCTTTGTATACAGATTTTTAGTTTTGTACACTAAATGTTGAAAATGGAGTTTCTAATAAATAACATATGGATATACATACATATGGATAATTATGCTAATCATATTAGAATATAGTATATATTTATACGCATCAGATATATTATATTATATACATACCATTAAACAAACAATGAAATAAACAAACAATCAATAAAACCCGTGGAACAAAACAATTCAGCTGCTCGCATTTGTATTATGAACAACATTCAATGTGGACTTTCTGATTAACATGGCTTCTTTTACAAAACCAGATAACATACCAACTTCTTCTTTAGTACATGTGCTCATAAGGCTTAGAAATGTATATACTGATGATCACTTGAAATAGTAAGATTTTATGTATTGTTTACTAATAACGTTATAGCAAGAGCAAATTAACATAAAATGGTATTCGTCTTCTTTGCCACGCGAGTTACAACAAAAACAATATCTGTCTTCACTAGCAATGCGATTATTACTGAACCTCCCCGTTTGGATTCTAAATGGATTACTTGAAATTCTTAATCTACAGAAGTAAAATCTGAGACTTAAAACAACGACATCTAAATATTTTTCATATTCTAACGATATTTTAAATTCTGTGTACAATATTAAAACTGGACTTTCAAGTGTGTGTTACCAATCTAGTTTAACACAATCTAAAACTCCGTATTTAAATTCAGTCAGGAATGCATTTTTGTTAACACTCTGATAATTTTCAAACACGTACGCAAACCAATACTTATTTAGGAGATTTGTTTTTTACATGTGTTACCTTATTGTTCTACCCATTACTGCAGTCTTTAGATCCTCGTTATAAACAACACTTAATATAATATAATCACTGTCTTTAGTTTTAAACCAATATTTAATTATTCTAATGTTTCTATGTATATCAAGTTGATATCTGCCCAGTTCATCATATACTGCATTAGAACAATTATTATTTTTTACAGAAGATCCAAGTCGTTGCATTTGCAAAATAGAACATTTAAGTATCTTAATGCCTTTCCATTTAGATGTTCAATGTTTTAACAAAAGTTTCCAATGTTACTAAAAACAGTACCTAGTTAGTTAAAATAATCAACAACTTCGATTGGTTGGCTATTATATGTCCATTTTTTTGTTTTATAATAACGCCCCACGTTTTTGAAAAAACATGAGTTTCGTGTTTGTTATGTTTACAATTAGAACCAATGTACAACAAAATGAAAACAACAGATCTATATGTCTCTGAGTTTCTTCAGGAGTTTTACCTATAATAGCCATATAAGGGGCAAACAACAAGCAAATCACAATAACATCATCAATACTTAAGCCTGCATCAATGTTGTACTGCAAATAAAGCTCTAAACCAACAGCGTTATTGAAACATTCAGAATAAGACGAGAATACCTTAACATAAGATTATACTTCTTTTTTTTTTACATGTCTTTAACAATTCTAATTAGTTTTCCATCAATACCAGTTTTAAACATTGTTTACACTAGTGTATTTCTATAAAAAGAATCAACGCATTTCATCATGACTTAATCTAGCTGACAATTGACTCTACTGTTTATATCAATA
The DNA here is from genome assembly GCA_007657795.1 of Dreissena rostriformis. Lineage (NCBI taxonomy): Eukaryota > Metazoa > Mollusca > Bivalvia > Myida > Dreissenidae > Dreissena > Dreissena rostriformis. Next base: position 72,683 of record VMBQ01001703.1, read on the forward strand.
ATATAAAGATATAAAGGCCAAGTACGTATGTCCATAACAAAGGGCCACCAAGTTAAATCATAGAAAACCCATATTACCAATTAAGAATTAACATGCAGTTTTGAAGAAACATGGTAAGACTGTTTATCTGACAACATCAATGTCTTATTTGAATCTGGATCAAGAGGGGTAAAAACTAGGTCATAAGGTCGAGTATTCCTTGTACCTTGATATCAGGTGAGCTCTTTAGGGCCATCATTTTCATCCTTTTTTATGAATATAACTGAAGTAAAAATACATTACCGTATACAATGTGAATATGCCCCATTTAAAATATTGATACTTATCTTAAAGTCGTTTTAATATGGATTAAAATTTCTTTGTTTTGTGATTCTGATAATGCACATCATATTATCAAGCGTAACTACCAAAACAGAATTTAATGAAATGTTATAAGCATTTGTACCACTGCATGTTAGACTTAAAATCCTATATTTATATGTTAGATGACATATATTTACGATAATAAACATAATATTTACAGCTGTCATGTAAACATTTAAAACCAAAGCACAGTGTACAAGGATACTATAAACATGTAGACACTCGTTGTTTTTCGATCTATATTTATTTCACAGGAAAACGACGCTCAACACAGTATGCATGACAAAGCATCATCTGGAAAACAGGTGACAGAAAATGAAACTGAAAATGACGCACTTCAGAAAACCGCGAAACACCAGGTAGTTGAAATATAGAATGTCGGTTGTATGTTTTAAAATACGGAATTGATATAAATAATGACCTGTTCACATAACGCCATTAACGGAAATAACTGCGAACATCACTTAGTAATTATTCAAACATAGTAAATATTGGTTTTGATATGCAAGTCATGTATTTTTAGTAACATGAAATAGATAAATTCGTTGTATTTTTATTATCAGCACATCGTGAATGGTTTTCAAAAAGAGTTCATGAATTTATTAGTTAATCATTACAAAAACAGAAATGGCAAAGCTGGGCTAATACATGCACATCAATGAAATTTCTCATAGTTCAAAAATTGAACCGTGATGTAATATGATTATCAAATCTCATTCAATATTTATCCGGTATAATGCTGCTTTTATTTCAGCGACACATATTTTACATATTTTATGATTTCATTTTTTTGAAATCGAATGATTGTTCGAATGCAAAGAGTCTTATTTACTTAGATTTAACTTAATACAAATTAACAGCAGCCATTAGTCTGATGTACCGGGTTTTTGCACTGTAACCTTCATAAAGTAAGGGATTACTAAAGATTAACTGGTACTAACATTATTATTTCGATGCTGTTGTGATAAAACAGCTGTTTTCCTCGGGATGCAAAGGGTAAACACACGTTCATTCACAGACTATTTGCAACGAACTGTTATTAGACGAAAGTTAAGAAATTGTAATAATTACAGAAGACAAACGAAAATTGACGGAAGAATACTTAATAAAACGGAAGAATAAAAAACAACAACATTTTTTAAGGCACTTTCTCTGCACTTACATGTAATAATTGTTCTCTAATTACTCATGATATTTTCTTCACTTCTGTATTAGAAAACTCTGTTGGAAAAAAGCGAACAGAAGTATATGTCCGTCATGAAGGAAAATGCGAAACTTCAGCGAGACTTAACAGCAGCACGTTCAAGGTCATAGTACCATTCATAGTTTTGGTTATTGGTTGCGTTTGCTTTATTTAATAATTCAGACACTAGACTGTATTCGTTAGAATAAAACCAGATCACACAGTTTATTTTAATGAGTTATCCCTGTAAAAACGACACATGAATTCGTTATTAGAATTTAAGTCTGAATTCGAATTTCTCAAAATGCATATGTATTCATTGAAGCAGAATCTCTGTAATAGTTGGTTTATTCCCCCCCAAAAAAACACAACAAAGTACAAATGATGACGCTGTGTGTCATTATTCTTGCATTTGCAGGGAAATATATGAGAAACCACTTCAAGTCATACTTCAAAGGTGTAAAGATAATGAAAAAGTTCTTTGTCTCGAATTAAGTGAAGTTATGCAGGAACTCAATAAAACAGAAGAAGATCTCAAGAAACTGAATATTGAACTATCGTAAGTTGATTCCGAATTCATTTGAACATTTGCAATCTATTAATTTGTATCACTATAATAAGTCCAGTGAGCTAATGCCTCGTTTGTTTGTAAAATTTGTTTATATGCTTCGTATAATTTAATGTTTATGTCAGTTGAGCTTAAGATAAAGGAGCAACTATTTTAAATATATTTGCCACAACCTACAGAGTTTGTATTTTTTGTTTTTGTTATTACTTTAGCATCTTTTCAACAATGTCCTTTTCGGAATCTTAATTAGTTGTGCAATCACTTTATTTAAAATAATTATATAACTTTAAAGACTTTGTGATTATGTGGCAAATACCACTCACCGCATCTTCAAACATTTCTTTTAGACAACGCATTCTTCCCGCTGAAAAGCAACGACTACAACTTCAGTAAGGCATTCATTTAACAGTCAATTGTACATTTTCAATCGTTCAGGCAACATTGTTTATTATAAACTAAATAGGATTTGTACTTATTTCATTACTTTGAATATTTATATTGAAAGACTATTCGTCAATATTATTTATTTTTTATATAAGTAGAAACGTAGGTCTTTAATTGACGTAAGCATGATAGAAATAAACGAAACCATTGATGAAATAATCCTTCTTACAGGTTGCAACACAAACAAGACGAAGTTGGACAACTGAAGAAACACAAAGAAGTCACGGAAAAACGAATAATGTAAACATCTTCTACATATAATAAGTGTTAATCTCTTTTAAATGTTTAGTCTCATCATCTCCTTTCAGTGGGCTGGAGGCAATCTTGGCGGCGCCAATGTCCTCTCCAAGAATTTGCAACTGGTCGTACGAAACGTGCCGGCCCTCACTTGGTTTCGCCCGCCAGCAGAAGCGGTTACTAGGGTGTGGCCCGAAACCATAAGTGAGGGTTAAGTGTCAGATGAGAACCAGTTGTGATTGAATTTCCGAGGGAGCTGCTGTCAAGCGACAAAGAACTATCTCAACGCTGAACACTCCATACACCATTTGTACTGTAAAGCATTTGAATGACATTCTCACTGAACCATCTACAGTTTACGTCTCCTGTAATGGATGTTAATCCTACATAATCAAATTTTAACTTATCAAATTGATTTTCATTGAAAATGTCAAAGTCATATAAAGCTTTTGAATTACTTGGTACTCGATAAGCACTACACATGTTAAACTCAGTATTGTACGGAAAGAGGGATTTATCTTCTTTATCCATACGATACGATGTTTGTCTTTACTTACATAGACTAAATTGTTTTTCGACATGTTTTGATATAAACAGAAATTCCACCGCCACATAACCCTGATTTGCGTTTTATTTCTCTGCATATATCTGTTTATGTTCGAAATTTGGTATTACCGAATGAAAGTAATTATTGCTATTTACTCATGTTTCACAAAGTACAATTATATCACACTGTTGTAGCTGGTCAATTTAGTCTTAGTCACTTAATTTCCGTTTTAGTCCATTAATATTCTCGGATACTATCCCGATAATATTGTCCGTTGGACGCCCCTACTGATGATCCATGGTGGTGTCCCTCGCGGCCTTGAATGGACTTCTGTTTATGTACAGCGTCGGTCCGCTGATCATATAGCGGTTTGCGGATATCGAGTGTCTCTCTCGGCAGCTACACACCTCTGCTGATATTTCTTTCCTAAAGCCGTTTGTTTGTAGCTTACTCACACGAGGCAGCGCGGATTCGGTCGCGATCTTGGTTGTAGAGTAAACCGACAATGATAGGGCATGGTCAGTTTCCTTGTCATCGTGTATCTCCAGCACTGTGTGAATGATGTCTGCTATGACTTAAGGACATTCCTCAGTTCCTGCTGATGTGCCTTCCGCCAAGGTTATCGCGCATGGACTTCGTCTCTGGGTCGAGAAGTTTGGCTTCCGTCCGTCTTCTTCTCCAATGTCATTATGGTGCGATACTTTTCCTCTAAATAACTGCACGATTTGTTTACCTGCTTTATCTTGGAGCTGATATTTTAGAGGCCCTTCATCAATGTTCGATCCCAGAATTTGCTTACTGTGTGTTGTACTTGGCAGTCTTTTCTTTTACCTTTATTACCAGATCCGATACCTTATCGGCGATTGAATTAATTGTCTGTTCGATACGATCAATTGCCTTCTTTTTGTATTTGCTATTTGTTTTTATTTCTTACACGTTTTCAGTTGCCCATGGTGGTTGCATCATGGATCCGAATCCAATGGGGTATGGGGGTCCACGCGGGCTCTGACGGTACCCAGGGTAGGGCTGCGAATTAGGGCTACGTATTATCAATTCCCACCAAAGTCCGTTACAATAAATTGAGATGAATGGTACTGACCAATGTCCACTTATTCGTCGGTTTGTTTACTACTCTTGTCGACGTTGTCATCTTCGATGATTCTCGATGTGCTCGAATTCCCCGTGTCGTCTTCCATTTATGGCGAAATAGTGTTTTCCTATTAGATTTCGAACTACCAGTATTGCTAGGAGCCTTATTTTTAGTGGGCATATAAAGCTGGACACTAGCGTCACACTATAATCCACAAATGTAGGGCACAAATCACAGGGCAACACATGAAAAACATGGCTCAACATGTGTGTACTTCTCCATCGAAAGTCGCGTGATGTGAATTCAGAGAGTCCGGTATACCGAGGGATTTCGCACATTTAACGTTTATGAGGAAAAACTGGACCGACGTATTTCGGTTTTCACAGGATTCCAGTTGATAGAGAGTACGGTTTTGAAGGAATTTTGTACTTGTAATTACCCCATTTCATCTTGTCTCCGAAAGTAGCATTCTGGCAAACGTTTAACTATTGAGTAACGCAATTGAAATTAAATTTAGCTTGTATTGTCTGATTTGCTGTTGAATATTAAGTTTATTGATGTTACTGTGCATTTACACTAACGCGTTTGTTATTCCGGGCTTAGTATGAGATTCAGCATCCCTTAACTCGGCTTAATCCTACCATGTATTTTGTTCAACAGTGCGACTCCAGAATAAAAAATGTTTTATTTATATGTGTCTGTTTGTTTTCATGCGTTGTAAATGTTTATTGATGGACTCAGTGTGCTGTTTTGAATGTTTTGTTTAAATGCTGCGCCTTGATGTTTTTCCAAGGAGTTGATCCCATGTTTTTTTTGTCTGTTTTTTTTAGTTGTGTGCTGTATTAGTTGTTTATATTGTCAAAAGCATATACACATCAGTCTTATTTGACCGCATTTGTCATTTCGAGCAGTACGCTACAACAGACAGTGCAGATATTGGAGCAAGGCTCGCCTTTACATGACGGTTCCAATGAACACAGGTTTGCTTATAGTTGCAATTATACAATTATCTATGCCATTTCTTTTCATTTGTAAATTATCGAATTTCAATATATAGACTGTAACAATTAAAATGAAGACTTTAGATGAAAGTAGAGACATAATATACAGTGGATATATTTACTTTAAGTTGTTGATAAGTCGATGAACACGTACAACTATTAAAATCGGATTTTATTATATGATTATATATTTTTGAATATTCTTAAAAGTGTGCATCTTAAGAAACTCATTGAAGAAGAAGCCAGACTAAAAATCGAGTCGGATCTCATAAAGGAACGACTGGCCTCTGGTGAAAGCTTACATTATGCAACTATCAGTACTATGACGGTAAGTACTAATATTCGTTCGTTTGTCGTTCGTCCCTCCCTCCCTTCCTCCATCCCGCCTGAAGATAATATACTGAGAATAACAGGTTACTGCCCTATCGTTTTGCAATATATCACACCGGGCTTAGAATATAATAACGGCGATTCTTAGTGAACACCAAATTACAAAAATACATGACAAAAATGAAATCAATATCAATTGCAATTGTAAATCAATTTTTGTGAACAACGAGTCTGATATAAAAAATTATATCAGACATATTTATATCAGGCTGATTTCAACGTATAGGTATTTAAAAAATATATCGGACACCTTTTAATCAGGTCGAAATTAACGGTGTGATAAAACATACATAGTGTTTAGGTGTAGAGTATCGAACTTGATAAAAAACTACGATTCGTTCACATACAAATATTTAATTCGCATTTAATGTGCGGAATAAGGCATCATGAACCAATACCTTTTGTCATTGACCCATGATTATGGGTTGCCCATTATTACCCATTATTATTAAAACATAATGTTGATTTTGATTTATAGGAATGCTCATACTCATCAACAGCGGATATAAACCGGACTATTGAAATCGAAGGCCAAGTTCAGGAAACGAAAATAGAGCCTGAACAAAATGATTCGTACGAAACTACGGTAAATAATTCGAGTGTTATGGTTTTAATTGGTTTCATGTTAATTTTTGCAGGGCAATGAAACATAAAAACTGTCTGTTCTATTCACAATTACAGAACAATCATATACGCTTTAAATATCGAATTATGTGTATTTACAGGCCCCGCATCCACAAAGCTCCTTAGTTATTGTCTAAGTTATTTACTGAAGTTCATAAATCTCCTAAGGCAAGATTTTTCCTTAAATTGTCATCCTCAAAGTTCCTTAAGGAAAATTTTAGTTAAGTTTTTGTCTCTTGCTTATTTTTCCACAGTAAAAAATAAATTGCCTACGGGGTTTCTTAAGTCTGTTGTCAGGGACACCCCGTATTTTCCTAACATAAATATAGCATCATGATGACGTAATAACACATACAGCGGGATTTGACGGCACACAACAATGGCGGTTATCGTTGTCTAAAGAGCACACTTTGTGTGTCAAACGGATATGTTTTATGATATGAATAAAAGCAGTTACTTTTATTATAATTAGTTTAAAGTTTTAACCTATTTATTTAAGCTCGATTGCATCGAAAGCCTATGGCTTATTTTAAATGCTCTCGAGTCCGTTTCTTGGGACTATAGCCAGTACTTGGTGTCTTTGGGAGAACGCTCTCACAGTGGGGATTGAACTCCTGACCTCACGGTCGCTAGGCGGACACCATATCAACTACGCCTCGGCGACCTTTATTAGCATTGAATACAATGTTTTATTAATTGTTTTATTAGTAATTCATACTGACGGCGTTTTTTTTTCTGGTGGATCTTTAAATAGCACTGACGCGAAATTAGATGTTTACAGCATACGGCAACTAAACCAGTCATAGATGTAATAGGAAAACCGAAAGCGGCAGTTGTCGGTGCAGCAGGTGCAGCGTATGACTCCACACTGGCCTCACTTATGCCGTAAGATTCATGAAAACTTGTTATTACAATAAATTACTTCCCTGATTCTAAGGACTCAATGAAATCAATGTTCTATAAACTCAAACATTGTTTGCATAAGTGATTTAAGTGAAGTGTATTACTATGTTTTTCTCCTGCACTTAAAGGAGCATATTGACAGTATTTTCTATACAAAAGGCTTATTATAAAAAAACAAACACTTTATCCCATCTTCGCAGCAATGTTGAAATAACAGCCCGTGGGATGAACTTTTTTATTCTCACAGTCTTGAATAAAGCAAACACACGCTTTGAAAGATTTTTGGGGCAAAAGGTGTATTTTATTGAATTCAGTTTGAAAAAAAGGTAGAAAATGATGGGATGAATAGAATCCTAGATTTGTGATGAATATAGATAAGTTTATCTTGATAGGCTAGAACATATGTAGTGCTCGCCAAGGCTCGCGCTTCCGGTGTTATAACCCTCGGATGATAAAATTCTCTATATTCAACACTTAAAGCCCAGAATAATATTAATCTCAACATGGTCCCAATGGGGCTCAAACTCAAAACCCAAATACTACTACGATTTAACTGCACCATTGGAAAACATTTTAAAATAATTAAAATACATATTGTACAGATTTTTTTTTAAAGAAACATATGTTTTAAGCAAGCATTAAGTTAATTATTTTAACCTTAACATTAATTTCTGCAACTCAAATACAGAATTAGATGTCGATGCCCATTTAACACATAAATTGTCTGATTGGTATGTTCTGTGTTTGCAGTCTTAAACAGTTTGACCTGTGTGACACTGAAGACAGGTGATTATTTCTTCTTCGGTTTTTAATGTAAACAATTCAGATATTATCATTATAAGGCAAACACAAAATGTGTTTCCGCCAATATTGCCAAACTAGATAAGGATAGCTAGGTCGAAGTAAACGTTTCTCCATAAAGCCTTTTTTTGCATTATATGCAATTTAATTTCCATTTAAAAAAGAAAATTAAATGGCAACTAGTAACCCAAATGTGCATTATGCATTCATTCTATATATGCATAAGTTGAACAATTATAATTGTTTTAGAATGACCAAGTTTAACAAACAAAATAGAAAATTAAGATTGTTTGAATTAAAGTCGACTTCAAATGAAAAGTAATATTCATTTGGATTAGTGGGAACAAACAGCTTTAGAAATTAATTACCAACAATGTATAACAAATATGATACTTAATACTCATATTGCAAATAAATATTCGCATCAGTGTATATTTATTATTACAGTACAATTTTACTTCTATCATTCAATGTATGTTTTACTTGACTGTGGCTTCAGAACATCAGTGTCAAATGAATCAAGCTTCAGTGTAATGGACCTTGTGCCAGAAGCATCTTCCAAAAGGTATGTATCATAAATGAAATAAAACACACATTGTATAAAATTGTGTTATGTAAGTGTTTAAAAAAAGAAAAGTGACATACATGTATTAACAGGTAATCAATCAAACATTACTGCATTAAAACAACCATTACAGTCTGAACCAATCAAATGTTTACATCACTGTATTTAAACTAACAGTTTCATTTATTCGAAGTAATGGAATTACAAATTAGCACGTTCAGTGAGGTATTGTGAGTCTCAAAACATATACATGTATAACTATCACATTTTGTGGCATAATGTATGTACACAATATTTTGTACAGAGTCACATCATGTCCAACAAATACCAGAACAATGTTAAGGTATTATGTTAACAATAACGATCCAATTCTATTTCCAAATGATAAGCAATTATCACAATTTATTAAATTATTATGTCTATTAGTCATGACACAATACGGTTTAAAGTACACATTCCTGCCATTAAATGCCAGACACAAAAAAGTGTAAATCATTTTTGCAATGCCAATGTATAAACAAATGACAACTTTAATTGGAAAGGTCTTCAGATTTAAAGCATTGCATGAAGACAGTATACTTTGTTTTCAGCAAAAATCATGAACACTGTTGTTGGTGTAATGACATTGAAATAAGAGCCTTAAAGAAGAGGAAACTGGAAATGCAGATCAAATTCTATGAGCGACAACTTCAATTGTGAAATATCCGATCAGTTAGTGTGTCTTCATTAGATTTTTTCATGAACTTAATTGCAACAGTTTTATTTAGCATACACGAGTATGACTGTTTGGAGTAACTACACAATCTTCTTAAGGAGATAAACAATTGTTTAATATCCATTTGTTTCATTCATAATTTGCGCAGTTTTTAAATATAAACAGATGTTTGAAATGTTTCTATGCGCCTGTCCCCTTTCCGTCAGTAAAGACACCATACCATTATGTAACTCATCTTAAGGCAAAACAATTAAAACGCTATTTGTTTCCACTAACATCGTCAACAATAGATGAAGGTATGTTGACTTATTTTTTTTCATTAAATTTTATTAAATTATTCAAAATTTAATTACTAAATCTTCCAAATAAAAATGCAACTTTATTCATATACATTTATAATATTGCAAAATTATAATTTTGATAAAATAGCAAAGTGATTTATTTTGCTGTAATTTCTACTTGATATGTCCAAATAGGTTTAAGTGTTGGTTCGAAAAAATTGGTCAGTCGAGTTAGTGGAAAGATGGACCCTTTTTACCCCTTATTCATGCTGCAATCTATTATCTTAAATAGTGATCACATATAAAGTCCATCTTCTGGAACAACATGATTTTGATTTCCGGCATGGTGAACGGGATCTTCCGGCATATTATCAACATCTGGTACCCCATGACGCTTGCAGATGTTGTGCAAAACTGCCCTGTGAAATACAATGTTTGGTTGTTGTTTTTTGCAATATATATATACACATATACTTTCACAGATTTTTTCTTTTATTAATAATGTTTATCGTACACATACAATTCAATTTAAAGGCACTCTATGCAACAACAATCCTTTTAATTCGTATTTATTAAAATGTACATTAATTATAATCTATATCTTTTTTGAAAACAAGACATAACTTTATATTTTATTCAATGATGAAAGTTGACATAAAGAATAACTTGATAACATGCAAGTTACCAACAATTAAATAACAGGTTCTAAAAGTGTCTATTGTCTATGCCTAGAGTATGACAGGGTGAATGATTATCTCCATTTTTTTCCATGTTCTTAAATGACTTGGAGTCAGAATTTTATAATAAAGGAATAGAAGGTTAATGCTTTTAAAATGTTTCTTTCACATTATGCTGATAATATGATTATGTTCGGCAACACGGCAGAAGAATTACAAAAAAGACTTAGATTTACTTCAAAATCATTGTCAGCGCTGGAAACTTATTGTAAACACTAATGAAGCTAAAATTATGATTTTCAGAAAAGGTGGGCGAACAACTTCTAAACACTTTCATTATAATGGTAAACTGATTGATATTTAAAGCAAATTAAATTATTTCGGAGCCGTTTTTACGCCCGGAATTTCCTTTTCGGAAACACCAACCATGCTTTCAGGACAGGCATAAAAAGCAATTTTTAAAATGAATAAATATTTATATAAATTTACTGACATTTCTGTGAGCCACAGATTAAATCTCTTTGATAGACTTATTACTCCAATTTTGAAATATGGCAGTGAAGTTTGGGTATTTGTTAATGGTATGTCTGCTGAGAGTGTTCATATGCAACTTTGAATCAAATCCTAAAAGCTGTACACAAAATGACTTTGTATATAGTGAACTTGGTCGTCTTTATTGTCAATCTGCCAGATATATTGACATTATTAAATATTGGGTTCAGTTGATAAGAACATCAGAGAGGAATTTATATAAGTGTCACATCGACCTTGTTTTCCAATCCAAAGCACATTTAATTTTGGTATCTGTATATTTTGAATAATGTTAACATGTGTACATGTTTACATGAACTATTTGCTTGAAATAAATTTTAAACTAAGAAACACCAGAAAACAAGTTTACTTAAAAAGTGTATTTAATGTTGGTTAATGATTGCAATATTCTTCCTTATAACTGGTGTTCATTACTTAAGAACTTGCTTTGTTACTTAGGGTTTTACGAGGTATGGCTCTTTTAAGATGTCGGAAATGATAAGGTATTTATCTCAAATGTTAAACAAAGATAAAACGAGAATTTTATTCAAAATTGGCATGAGAGATTGTGCAACTCAAGCAGAGCCGATTTGTATAAAAAACATAGAAATTTATAAATTTCAGCCTTATATGTAGATATGTGCACAATTGCTCTTCACATAGATTGTATGTTGAAAGTGGAAGATGGGCCAAACCTTCTCCCGTTCCTAAAGGCGAAAGAAAGTGTAATGTGTGTAATATATGAGAAGATTAATTATACCTTGTTTTATAGTGTAGAATGTATTTACAATTAAGATCTCAGTATATATCATTTAATTACAAACACCAAACTAACATGCACAAGTTTTTTGAATTACTAACATCTGAAAATAAAACGCTGCTACACAATCTATGCTGTTACATATACGAATCATTTTTAGTAAGAGATATAAATACATATGTTCCGCATTGACCTATGTATGTGTTTAACGGCGGTCTCTTTAAATTGTATTTAAACTGTATTTAAATGTTTGTTTGTTTGTGTTGTTGTTGTTTTTAAATATTTTGATATTATATGCATGTGCCTCATGAAACGAAAATTGTTACTTGCGGTTAGTACAAAGTGTTACTACATTATTTCACATGAAGACCTAACATATCTGCATTATAATATATTTGATTTATGGTTGCAATTAATACGCTCCATTAGAATTTGAAGTAATTACACATATCTAATTACATGTACATATATACTTTCGATAGTTGTAAATATAATAATCAAAACAGTATTTAATAATTCATGTATGTATTATTGCAGTGAAATGTATTATTGCTTAGTTTAATCATAAACTATTTACTGTGTAAACACTGAATGCTTAATTTGTCCGCTAGGGCTTTTGGCTTTCTGGATGTATTGTTTAATGAAACTTGTAAACTTTTAACTTGTCTGCAAAATTATATTTACTTGCCCTTTGTTGTCTTGAGAAAGTCTCATTCTCCCTGCAAGATTCCCCATCTACGTTTGAGTTGCCCTATGCCCCGTTTAACATTGCTCCTAGTCACATTGTGTGCCCTGTGTATTAAAAAAGTTGGAATTACATTTCTTATGATATATCTTTAAAATTCCATTATAAGAATAGATATTTAAGTATTGGTACGTAAAAAAAATCATTAAAACATAAAACAATGTCCACTATCTTGTTATTTTACACTGATCTGTTATACCATTCCTAAGTTATAAGCAGGTCGTACATAAGGTGTCAAATGCCAGAATTATCAAGGATATCCGCTGACACCCTGTAGAACGTGGTCATTCGGATGAAGCAGGTTTCGCCCAAAAACTTGTCACAGCCAACTTCCTGGAATAATTCTACTGTCATGAGTACTGCCTGGCCATGTGGCGACAATGTCTATTATCATGTCATTATGGTCAAACACAATCTGAAACAAGGAAATTCATAGAATTAACGTGAGGTGAATGAGACACAGATTTAGAGGGACAAAATCAATTAAGGGGGCACAACTAATTAAAATCCAAACTCCAATTACTATGAAACAGCTCAGACAAACTTGTGACGGATAGACGGGCACTGCCAAACAATATCTATCCGATTCTGGCGGGTGATAATAAGGTATTAAATGACTTTAAATATCGCACTCGACACAATCATATATATGTAGATGAATCAACAATAATATTATTAAATGGCACTGTGTGCATAGAGCATAGAGCATGTCAACCAATATAGGAGAGTTATATCTCAATGCACACTGTTTTTTAACTTGGGTAATAAACAAAATGTTTAAAACACAATAGTTTGAAACAGATTATTCACTTTGTGACTTATTTCACAAGTTTGAACAACAGTACCTATGTTTTATGGAATGGTCACCCATCCTGTTGACATACATTGGCTCATCAATGGATGGCGCTTGAACCTGTATGTGAGTCTCATCTAATAAACCGATCACGTTTGGGAATCTAATCAAAACAACGTACAGAAACTGCAGTGGTTAATACACTTAAGAAATACCTGTTGCATGGCCACAATTTTACACAACAGACAGTTCAACAAATATCTGTTGAATTGATAACACTTTTACACAATAGTCACATGGCATTTCTATTGTTATAGGATAAAACAAGTATTTTCTATGATAAGAAATGGAAACAATATATTTTTGATAAAGTGAAGTACCTAGCAATGGTATCTAGAAACACTGGATAGGGCTATTGAAAGAAGATCACCAGTGTTCAGTTGAATCACACCAGTAGCCAGGAACTACAGTGTTATCAACACTTTGTGGCCGGTAGATAGGCTATCGCTTTTATCAGTCTTGGGTCCTAAGGCAGCATCCAGCTGGTCAATAATATATTCTAAAGTGGGATGGTTGACACGGTATCTCCTTTGAAGTTAATCATAAGTCAACTGTGAGAAGTCCTTTCTTGCATTATACTCTCGAACTGCCATTTGTATACAAGCCGAACAACCAAAGTGTTGTAAATATCAAAATGTACTGTATGCATTGCTATATGACGTATGGTAGATAAAAAACTTACTATCAACTATATCCTGCCATTTATGTGTTGATTTTCATTATCGTGCAAGGCAGAATACATGCAAATACAGGAACAGAGTACATCCACATATAGTATAGATTTAGACCAGCACGATTTGTAACTTTTATTGAGTGCAGTATCATCTTGGTATCTGGATATTCCGAACGCCAATGTTGTTATTTCATGCCCAATACAACGGTTGTGTGTCATTTCGTAACATGACGTTAACTTGGCACTTGAATTGATAACTGAAAATATAATCATTATAAATAACTGGTTACAAAACGGCTATGATACGAAATGACCGTAAACTCAATTCAACATTTCCTCGTTACTGGATATGGATCTGGATGTGTACGTTGCAGAGCCTTTCTGCATTGGCGCAACGGAAGAGAGGGTGGTTAGTCCCACTGTAGGGCAGTTGACCTGAAGCTGTCAACTGTAATGACGTGAACAACACTATCTTCTAGTTTATTCCAATCTAATATTGTCTCAGGGAAGAATGAGTTTTTGTATTGTATAGTTTTGCACTGTATTTGTTCGAAGCACTCTTAATTATTAATTGGGAAATGTTCAACTATATTTTCGACTTTGAAGTCTTGAAACAATTTTGCAGTAACTCTGCGTTTAGATTTTCGGAATTGGGTTAGAAAGTCATGGCATGGCATGGCTGGCTCCAGCCCCTCATCCACCTTGTAGAAGAAAGTCAACCGGTTTCCCTTCATTCTTTCTTGGAGTGAAGGGACGTCTTGTCTTCTTACGTACGTGTTACGCAGCCTGGTGTTCTGGTGGAGTAGTCGCCGGTAATGAATCTCGCTGCCTGCTTTTGTATTTTGTTTTCAATGTCTATTTGTAGGTGTGGGTCCCAGACGATGGAGCAGTTTTCTAAAATGGACCTTACTTAGGCAGAATTTACGACAGGATATAGGGCAGTGTTTTAGATTTTGCCTGAGGAAGCCGAGAGTGGAGTTTGCTTTTTTTGTGATTTTGTTTAATTGGGAGCTCGAAGATAGGTCTTCGGATATTGTTTCCCCGAGATATGGATTTTCCGGCAGGAGGTGGTTTTCAAGCTGGTAGAAATTAGAAGTTTTTCGGTTAATCGTCAGGATGTAGCATTTTTTTGGTATCGAAGCGCATAACCCATGTGTTGGCTCAAGTTTCTTATTGGTTGAGGTCTTGCTGTAGGATGTCGTGGTCCCGACGACTTTTGATAGTGCGATATAGCAGGCAATCATCTGCAAAAAGGCAGACTGAGGACTGAACTGAGTCTGGTAGATCGTTGATGTGGCATATGAATAGAAGGAGGCCTAGGACTATGCCCTGGGGTACACCAGAGTCAACTGAAGCCGGGTTGGATTCTTCGCCCTCACAACAACTTTCATGCTCCTGTCTGTGAGAAGGTCCTCAAGCCAGTTGTTTATGTTACCAGATACGCCATATTGCTCTAGTTTGTTTAGTAGCTTTTTATGAGGAAAAGTATCGAAAGCCGTACTTAAGTCCATGATAGCCATATATACAGAGTCGCTGTTTGTTAGAAGATCATGAACAGTGGTCAGCAGTGGTGTTTCGCAGGGGTTTCCAGTACGAAAGCCATGATTTAAGTTAGATAGAATGCTGTTATTCTCCAGATTATGATGAGGTGTAAACATATGATATAAGCTTGCATGTTGCGCAGGTTAAGGCAACGGGGCTGTAATTTTCAGCTAGATGAACGTCGCCTGTTTTTTGAAAACGGGTGAGACAAAAGCGTCTTTCCAATCACGTGGAAGTAAACGAGTCTTTCGATTTTGGAAGATCATTGACAGAGCAGGTGCTAACTGACTGGTACATGTCTTCAGTACGAGGTTTGGTATCATGTCTGGTCCTTGGGCTTTAGCAGTGTTGATATTACGAAGGAGTTACTCTACGCGCGGTGTGGTGATGACGAGTTGAGGTAATGATGTACGACATCTCTTTGTGGTGCTCGGTAGAGGTGTGTCTCCTGTGTCCTTTGTGATATCAAATTTGAACTGATCTTTCAGTATCTGCTCTTTGATCTTACTGTCACTCACAAGTCCACCCATCGTTTTTAGTGGGGCCACACCAGTACCGTCTTGTCTGCGATATTTCACATATCTCCAGAAGGGTTTGGTGGTTTGTTCATCGATGCATCTCTGTATTGTGTTATTGATATGGTTTATTTCAGCTTTCTTTTTTACATTCTCTATGGAAAGACTTAAAGGTGTGCCATTGATTGATTTTCTAAGAGTGAGTATAAAGCATTGCTTTTCGTCTGAGCATCCTTTTCACGTTCTTCTTCAGCCATGGTAAAGACTTATGCATTTTGCTTATCTTGACGGTATGTGTTTGTTGATAGATTGTGCGATGCCAGAATTAAATGTGTTCCACAGGGAATGAATTGTTGAGTCTTGGTCTTGAGCTTTATCAATAACTCTGGCCGAGATATGTTGCATATCCTGGTTGATGTTTTCCCAGTTTGCTTTAGTGAATATGACAATCTTTCTAGGCTTCTGCTTTATGTTTTGGGAATAATGTCTATGTCAGTAACCACCACGGCGTGGTCACTTATGTCAGGGACTGAGGATGATGTTTTCACCAGTGATGGATTGTTTGTAAATACAAGATCAAGTATGCTGTTGTTTCTAGTAGGTTGGTCGTGTACTTGTGTGAGGCAATGTTCCATGGATATGTCTATTTAACAGGGCGTATTCAACAGGGGCTCCTGTCTTTAATAACAGGTTATGCCAGTCCATATCTAGGCAGTTTAAGTCACCGGCTAGGATGATATAATTTTACGGGTCGTTTTTGTCAGTTGACGGATGGATTCGTTTAGCTAGTGGAAATGTTCATGTCGCGATGTGGCATATAGAAGGAACATAGATATAAGTCTTAACCCTTCCAGGAAGATTTGTCGTTTCGATTGATTGCTGCTGATGAACTCGGATCTATTTGTACGTAAGCCGCAGCAATTTACAGTTAGCAATCGTTAATAAGATGTGTTGCGTTGGATGTCATGGGTGATGTTATACTGTGAACAACAGTTTCCCTGTGAATTGTTCGTTTTCTATTCTCGCTGCTCAGGGAGTTTTTCCCCTTAGTTTAAATAGTTTCCATTTAATTTTCTTTATGTTTCCCCTAGTTTATAAGATCATTCTTAAGTATTATCCACAACACAAATTGCCCTTTTTTCCCCTTAAGTCGGCATATTTGCCTTTACTTTTAAGGAACCTCCGGAGGACCCTTAAATAGTAAGAAAAAGAACAAACGTAGCGTCCATTTTAACGCAGCATCCTGTTTTCAAGTAGAGAAGTTAGAAAATCATCATAATCGCTGGGTATTTCTTTATTTCCATCGGTTCATACAGTGCGGTTGATTTAAACAGTTATTGTTTTACCCTTTTATTTTTGATAGCTAGACAGGAAGTTGCAATTTTTTCTTCCGTATGGGAGAACAATTAAGGAACATTTATATCGAGGAAGTTTTCGCACGTTGATGTCAAGCTGTTATTCCTTTTACAAATGTATACACTGACATAAAAGCAGTTGATGTGAAGTTTTTTGTGTATATGAAAGAATCATACTTGTTTGTTTGAGATAGAGAGTGAGCATGCGCGAAAGTCCAGTCGTGCTTTTCATCCGAGTAAAGAAAATTAATTAAATGTATAGTTTGACATTAGTGTTCAAATTTGTATGATTATAACATCGGGTATCTTCTTGTTTATATTGCACTGTTCTATGTCTGGCTAAACGGCCCCAAACGCTGGTTACCGCCCTCAACTACCTACTCCTTCGTACCCCACCACATTTGACATAGTGGCATTCAAGATAGCAGTCACCTCGACGAAAATCGGAAGTTCGTTTTTTTCTGAAATTTCTTCTGTTATTAGCATTAACTACCTTTATTTACACTACGAAACGACACATAAATGAGAGCTACAACTCCCTCACGGCAGTAACATTGAATACCTCACATGTTGCAAGCTTTTCCTTCGCTGAACGTCAGAATTTACCGTCAAAACGTGATCGGTTGCATTATTACAGGCAAGTAAATGGTTGTGTATGTTTATGTTGCTCCTTGCTGGTGATGTTGAAACTTACCCTGGACCGGATAAATGCATCCATCTGCCCATGTGGCATATGTGACTCTCCAGTCAACTGGTCCCAAATAGGTATTTGCTGCGACAACTGTAGTGTACATGTATGGTTTCACAAATCAATCCTGCAAAGAGATCCCTTCGGGTAATATGTCTTACTTGAACAGATCCAGTGTTGTCTGGCACTGCTGCAGATGTAATAGTATTAACATTTGACAGTTTTACTTTCAAAGCTTTGTACTACATACGTCAAATTTCTGTACACCCCTACTAGACACAGACTCATCATTTGCCTCAGTTATGTCATCCTGCTTCAGTCCACTACACCAAAGCAGCCCTCAATCACGCCCATCATAGTGCAGAGGAAAAGCTGGAATCTCTTCTTCCATCTTTCAATCTGAGTAACTATTTTTATTTTAAATGCATTAGTACCAAAACGGTAAGGTGCTTGCTAGTGTTCCAGGTTTTGTTTTGAAATTTACTTAAATGTAAAATTGATCCTATATGTTTTAGTATGCAATTGATATACCGCTTTTAGGCACAGTTCAGTTTGATGCTAGTTTTGCATAAATATTTAATGCTTATCTACATTTCGGGGCATAGGTGTGTGAGGATTTCGAAACAATCAGATGACTTGCAAAAGTCAGATATGAATATATACACCTTAAACAACACGAATTCAAAGAAGTCAAAATTATATCCGTTCAAAGTACGTCTCATATCTAAAGTGAGATTCAAAACAAGATAATTTAACTTGTTTTTGTTTAAAGCCGAGTGCATGGAATTGACTTTTTTTAGGCTGTTCATGACCACAGTTTTAATCATGTTTTTGTTTTAAATGTCGTGTTCTACTAATTGTCTTGTAAAATATCGTCGTTTTTCTTAAAAGAAAGATTAACGGATGGCAACAAGAATTTCTTTTCATAATGTATCTATTTGTTCAATAATCCTGTACTTAAGATTATATTGTTCAGCGTAATTTATGGCAGTTAAAAAAATCAAAACGAAAGCGTATACCTGAACACCTCTCCGAAGACACACGGCAGCAATAAAGAGTATATATGGAACAAATGATCATGGAGTGCATTCAAGGAGACCAGTTAATGGTAACACATGGATATATCATTGATCAATCAAAGATACAACTATTTCAGCTGCTATTGCACGCCCTATCTCGCAACGATTACAAAGGTACTAATGACCTTATATTTCAACAGTCTATATTTGGCGAAAAATCACTTCCCCAATCTGTGGATAAAGTTAA
Source organism: Dreissena rostriformis (assembly GCA_007657795.1). NCBI lineage: Eukaryota > Metazoa > Mollusca > Bivalvia > Myida > Dreissenidae > Dreissena > Dreissena rostriformis. The sequence continues at coordinate 92,000 of VMBQ01001703.1, forward strand.
CGGAACAAGACTAGTTGGTCGGTTGTTTCGGCCACATTACGCTTCGCATTTAGCATTTGCACTCTCACATAAAGAAACAAAGCCCTTAGATGTATTATGAGTAAACGACCCGTTGTAAATATACGTACAGGCTTTAATAATGCAATAATATTTGCAATTCAAACTATTTTTAATTTTGTTAAAAACGTAATGCGTCGCAGTAAAAACGCAGTTTATATTGTCGTAGGATTTCGTTTAAATGTTAATTTCTAAATAGAAAAGACAACGCGCAAAGTCAAAACCAAATTAAAAAGTGAACACAAATACAAAAATTAATTTTATACTCGTTCTACTAAGTGTCACAAAAATCATCATAATTGGCACGTATATATACTTATTATGCTTGACTTTTTCGACATTTCATAATGCAATTATTGTTTTTAAGTCCACCCTAAAATATATTTTTCTTTAAATCACATTTTGTATAAGCTACATGCTTGGGGTATTTACAGACGAATTTATGACCGGCTTTATACTTTTCCGTGAAAGGATGCTAAGAGAGAAAGAAGACACCACGGGTTATTTTGCAATACTATGGATTGCAAGAAATGACGCTTCAAGTACATGTACCTACAAGTTAAGATAAGTTCATAATTCCGTGTATGCATTGAAAATGAAAATCCATTTTAAATAAAAATAGATGAGGTCAACATATATTTATAGTGAACATAATTATTGACTGCTCCCATGTTGAAATACAATGTACATGAATACCAATTTGTGTACAGATATGTCTTACATTTACCAGTCGGGCATATTAGTGAATCGCTTTGCAAATGGCGATCCAACGGTCCGTTTTCATCGCCTCAATGTCGGTATACCATAGATTGTCCGGGAAAACATTATATTTAACTTCAACTAACTATTCGGCTTTTCTATAACCTTGTTTGTTATGTTACGCTTTTATAAGGTCGGTGCAGTGTAAAACATATTTGCCATTGCAAGTCCGTTCTTCGGTCCGTCCATTCGTCTAATTTGTGATCCGCACATAACTTAAAAAGAATTGCTGCTAGAGTGATGAAACTTTATAAACTGCTTCGTTTGTTAAACATTACAGGAGTTATGGCACTTTTGGTATAAAAAAGTTACTTTAATTTTTGTATCGGGTAAATAAAATGTTTTGCTTCTAGAGTTTGTCAATCTTTATAAACCAGCACTTGTACTTTCGCACATGAGTCTTTGGCTTGATTTATTGTCGACAAAAGTGGAGTTTTGAGAAAAATGTGGAATGTGGGGACATCCCTGTCCAATGGGCATAAGTCAAGATTTGGTTTGCAATGGAACGAAGCTAGATCTCTTTTAATTATGGTCGTGTACGATAACTGTCATCCAAATAACGGAAAGAAAAGTTATAAAAGCCTTTGGTAATTCCAAAATATCACTTGAGAAAAAGATACAAGAAATTACCACTAGTTGCAAACACACGACGAAACAAGAAACATTGTTATTTCGAATCGATTTAAGTATAATAACAATACAATCTTTGACAAAACTACGTTTTGTGTTACTTGTATGTATGCTGACTGAATACATTTGTTACTCAACTGCAGGAATTTGTCATATGTTTTTAAGTATAAAAACTGTTTATGTCTTGGTTCTCATAAATCTAACACTTCGCAAAGCATGTCATGACACTAAGAATTACTCCTGACGTATATGTTATCAATACAGTTACAAAACATGAATTGGGAAACATACTTATATGTTTTTGTAACATTAAGTCCTATGTTAATATTTACATTTCTTCTCTTTCATCCTAAAGCTGATATCATTTTAATTTATTAAAAAGGTATATATCTCCTCGAAAACGTTGACGTTTTTAGCGCCAATAACACACTCTTTGGTCCGTTTAAAAGAATTCGACATGTTTAAATCTGGTTACATTTTATAAATGAAAAGTTTATTTTATAGAGTCATATGCACATTTTCTGACCTGACTGAAACAATGAAGCTTGTAAATACCTCTGGAAAGATATTTTGTTACTGAGAGAACGGTGTCAAGGTAAAAAATAAATAAGCCACAACTCATAATCTTAGTTTATCTTTAAGCAACAACAATACACTAGCGAAACAACAATCACAAAAATGTTGATGTTTTCTTTAAAAGCTGGTCACAAACAACAAATTGAATACAAGAGCGTAATAAAGTAGATATCACACAGTTTAAATCAAATAATTGGCCTTCGCCGATTTTCGGGGTTTTACAAACTCTTTTTATCATTTAATGTATTTACTTCACAAAACTAAACTGTTTGGACAATCTTTAATAATTATAAAATCAATTAATATAAGCAATAACAATAAACTAGTGGTACAGCATGTACACACAGTTTTTCTTTAATCTGTTCACCTGGTAACACTACTCAAGCAATATATTAAATACAAGAGCAGAATAGAGTAGATAACACATAGTTACTATCGAATAATCGGACTCACCGATTTTTGAGTTTTTGAAAACTCATATAATATTTAATGTATTTACTACACAAAATAACAATGTTTGGATTTTTTTTAAATAATTATATAATGAAGTAATGTAAGCAACAACAATACACTAGTGGTTTAACAATTAGAAAATGTTCATGTTTTCTTTTAAATAGGTTCACTATTTTAAATACATGTAGGTTAACTCATTACCAATACTTAAACAACATATTTAATTCAATAGCACAGTATAGTAGTTATTACATAGGTAATATCGAATAATGGGACTTCGCCTATATTCGAGTTTTTGAAAACTCATTTTATCATTAAATGTACTTACTACACAAAGCAACAATGTTTGGAACAATTTTAAATAATTATAAAATTTAGTAATGTAAGCAACAATTATACAATAGTGGTACAACACTTAGAAAAAAGTTTATTTTTTATTTTTTTTTGTATTAATATATTTATTGATCAAAAGACAATTTAATTACACGCATTTAGCAATAGGAATAAACACAATAGAAAAAACAATTTAATACAAATATCTATCGAAATTAATACACGAGACACTAGCAATATACATTATTATATACGGTTCGACAAATAGATCAAAGAATAAAAATGCATGTTCAGACTAAAAAATGTATGTAAAAAAGCTGTTCCAAATCGTTCTTAAAGTTTCTAGTTCATCTTTTTTGAAAGCAATTATCTCCTTAATGTTCAGCCAGTTCTAAAGACACGTATTAAAATGATAAATATTGAGAATGTTGTTCTGATACTTATTTCTAAAAATATATAGTTTTACCAACAAAAAATAGAAAAAGTTGATATTTTCTTTTAAATAAGTTAACTATTTTAAATCTGTTTACTTATTACCAATACTTAAACAACATATTTAATTCAAGCTCAAAGTATAGTAGATAGTACATAGGTAATATCGAATAACGGGACTTCGCCGATTTTCGAGTTTGTGAAACTCATGAAATCATTAAATGTATTTACTACACAACACTACTATGTTTGGAACAATCTTAAATATTATTAATTACTTTATGTTAGCAAAAAGAATACACACGTTTTTGAAAACTCATGAAATCATTAAATGTATTTACTACACAAAACAACAATGTTTGGAACATTTTTAAATAATTATACAATCATGTAATATAAGAAACAACAATTAACTTGGGGTTCAACAATTAGAAAAAGTTAATGTTTTCTTTAAAATAGGTTTACTATTTTAAAAAGGTTCATTCATTACCAATACTTAATCAACATATTTAATTCAAGAGCAAAGTATAGTAGATATTACATAGGCAATATCAAATAATGGCACTTCGCCTATATTCGAGTTTTTGAAAACTAATTTTTTCATTAAATGTACTTACTACACAAAACAAATACAATATTTTGAAAAATCTTAAATAATTATAAAATTTAGTAATGAAAGCAACAATAATACAATAGTGGTACAACAATTAGACAAAAGTTTTTTATATATTTTTTTTATTAATATATTTATTGATCAAAAGACAATATTATGACACGCATTTAGCAATAGCAATACACACAATAGAAAAAAACAATTCAATATAAATATTTGTCGAAATTAATACACGAAACAGTAGCAATATACATAATTATAAACGGTTCGACAAATAGATCAAAGCATAAAAACTGTATGTTAAAAAGCTGTTCCAAATCGTTCTTAAAAGTGTCACATTTATTGAAAGCAATTATCTCCTAAATTTTCAGACAGTTCTGAAGATACGTATTAAAATGATATATATTGAGAATGTTTTTCTGATACTTATTAAAAAAAATATATAATTTTAACAACAAAAATTTGAAAAAGTTGATTTTTTTCTTTTAAACGCAAAGTATAGTAGATAGTACATAGGTAATATCGAATAACGAGCCTTCGCCGATTTTCGAGTTTTTGAAAACTCATTTACTTATTATTATTAAATGTATTTACTACAAAAACAACTATGTTTGGAACAATCTTAAATAATTATAAAATAAGGTAATGTAAGCAAAGAGAATACACTAGTTGTGCAACCATTAAATAAAGTTAATGTTTTCTTTTAAAGCTGTTCACATATCCACAATATACAAACCACTTGTTTAATACAAGAGTAAACTATAATACATAGTATATAGTTAATATCGATTAATGGGGCTTTGCTGATTTTCAGAGTTTTTTTAAACTCTTTTAATCATTAAATGTATTGAATACACAAAACTACAATTTTTGGAGCAATCTTAAATAATTAAATCAATTAATGTAAGCAATATAAATACACTATTGGTGCATCAATTAAATAAAGTTGATATTTTCTTTTAAATCTGTTAACTTATTCACAATACACAATCAACATTTTTTAATACAAGTGCAAAATATAGTACTTAATACATAGTTAGGTTGTTGAAAACTCATTTAATCATTAAATGACACATATTCATCATTAGCGATTATATTTATTATGAAATTTTTTGCATTGTCAAGCTCGAAAAGAATCTTTTTACGTCATCTCGGAATTTCTGACCGCACAAAATATACACGTAAAAGTTAAGAGCGTGATTACTGTACATAAGGTACACGGTGACGTATCTGATCGTGACCTCCTGAAACTCATTTAACGGAAGGTTCACGAATTCAAAAATCACATTGACTAACTTGAAAGGAATATTCGTTAAAAGAAATGTTACATTGGCCATTAGCAGATTAGTCGTCACTGAACGGAACCTGTCGGATTGAATGTTTTTCTGTCCAAACGATGTGCGAAGCTTATAGCAAATTACTACACTCGATGTAATTATGACAATCATTGGTATGCCTGTAAAACATACCCAGTCGGAAAGTACAAAGAAGGTGGCCAATGCATGACTTCTTGTCACCATATCCATTATATCATTTTGTAGTATCTTGACTTCGACCGCGAGGTAATGTCGCAGGTATTGGACCACCAAAACAACGATAAATGTCGAAATCTCCACAAGTATCACTTTGTTCACCGTCAGCACCTGTTTTACGCTATACGGCATCGTAATACTCAACAATCTCTCTGTAGTTATAAGAACCAGTGTCCACGTCGAAAGTCCCGCAATCGTTTGAAATACGAACTCAAGAAATATGTTGACATCCGCATTGGCAGCAAAAAATTTCCTTGCCGCAAGACTGAAATAAATAAGGATGTTTATCAACGGACCAATAATTGTCGCTAACAAATCTACACCAGCAAGTATTCCGAACAAAACACTGGTTGTAGTTTCTTTGTCCTTCAAAACCACTATCATTATTAGAACATTTCCGAAAATCGACGACGCTACCATCGGCATATAGAGGAAGCATAACACAGTGAACATTGTTTTAATCTGGTTTGCGTAGCTAATAGGCTCCGTGGCGTTTCCTGAGATATTCATTTCATCGAAATGCTTGAACCAAACGAATGAACCTACATCCGAACAAATTACATGTCGTGTTATGTCCACATATTTATAGCTAACCGACCCACGATAAATTGATTAAAATGAATTGATGATTATTAAATGATCAAAGGAATTCATCCGCTGTAAATCAGTAGGGAAATAAGTGATTTTGTTTTTAGTCTTGACGATTGATTATCCAACATTGACGTGTCTTCATATCCTGCCTTCATAAATACGCAGATATTTATATCTGTTAAATTAAAAAAAGATATTGAAAAACATGAAAGGAATAACAAGTCGGTGAATAGCTATTACCACATTATATTTCTATATGATATATTAAAAATGATACTTTTGGGTACTTACTAACCTATTTAGATTTAAACTCACCTCTATGACAAATCTATGGAATCCGGTTATGTTATATTGAACGTCGCCTTACCCTCGAAATAGACAGACGACAATCAAAGCGACGCACGACACGATAAACGACAATTTAAAAGACAAGCGGCAATTTAACACGACACTCAATTTTCGATGCTACTTTTCCTGGCAAATATAAGCGCGACAATGCGACAATCAAGCGGTCGAATGTCACGTCTCGCCTTCAAATTTTCGTTTGTCGTTTTAAATCGTGAAGTATCGTGACATGCGTCGCTTTAATTGTCGTAGTCTACCTCGAAGGTCGACAGACAGGCGACATTCAATGTGGCACTGACCGAATTCCGTACAAATTTAACCTTATCGCACTGGCTAAACTCAACTAAGAAGATAGGCTTATTAAGGTTATTGATTTCCTAACCCAAAAAGCAGGACTTACTTCATCATTTTAGAGCAAGGTGTGTTTAATTGGGTGCTTACACAGATAGTTCGGTTAACAAGGTAGTGAGAGAGGCTTATGGCAAACCAAGGTTCTCTCCCCAAAGTTGCGCAGGGGTATTTCTATTTTTCAGAATACACATGTAACACAATGTATCAAGTCAACGTCCATTTAACAACATCGTTGCTTTTATATGAATTCTTAAAATGTCATGTGTATTTTATTAATGTGAAAGCAATTAATAGTTTGAAGTTGCGTCTAAATACTAACATATTAACTATTGATCACAACAGATTCCCCACATTTCTTTGAAAAGGTATTATGAGACGGAAATGTTGAACATACGACATTTCAATTGGATGACAAAGGTGTTATCAAAGTCATCATAGCTATTTAATATCCATTTTATTGATAATGAAACCATTTCATTGGATCTTTGGAGTGGAGAATAATTTCCCCATAGGTCTATCAAAGAAAAGATTTCTTTATTATAATAAAATATACGCGTATAAAATGAAGTGATAACCTTTACAAGCTATACCCATGCGTAAAATAAAATGAATTTAAATATCAAAGGAAAACTGGGTGTTTCAGAATCTCTTATTGTAACGCTTCTGCAACGTTCTTCTTGAATCTTTTACGGCAGGAGTTTTAAATATAAATTAGGACAGCGACGTTTGGACGCCGAATTCTAACTTGGGCCGGTTTAAAGATAGTCCACAACCGTCGGCATCAATTCATAGCCTTCTGAAATCATTGAAAAGCTTTTTGTTTGGTTTCTCAATATTCAATCCAACCCGAGCTGTTCATGTATGAAGCTAGATAGACGCACAAAGCTTACAGAATATCACGATAGAACGAGCTATGTTTCGCGTTTTTCCCCGGAAGCGATGATCAATGATATCGATTTGTATGTGCAGCCGCTAATTATCATAAATAAAGACGCCGTAAGCAGCAGTATTTTCCGAACAACATATATTAGTTGACCGATAGTTTACTTGGTGACACAATTGTTCCGTTAAGGCCACATTTGTGTCGCGTGGTCGATCTTTGAATAATAAGGGCAAGAACGTTAGAACACTTTACGAAAAAAAGAAATCACGATGCCGGAACGCATTTAATATTATCGCTGTATTGATCTTTAAGATAATATATATTTCCATCACTTGTATTTAAATGTCAGGAATAGTAGTGGTGATACTTGTCGATGTAGCACTTTGTGTATAAATTCATAAAGAAGGATGTCACTTTAGGAACCATTTTGCAAGAGGTCTAGGACTGAATGAGATTATAGTGAGATTTTGATGGCGTGCGTGAATGCCTCGGCTCCGGTTAGGGATAACATCACCGATACGTCGGGAGCAATCAAGAAATGCTTAAAAAATGCTTTAAAATGCTTAAAAAAGCTTAATGTCGAGAGCTTTTAAACCAAAATTTCAGGAAGTACAAACATAGATTTGTATTTGTTAAGAATTGTGTTCTTATAAATTGTATTTATTTGCTTTCATTCGTACCACTGGGAACTTGGAGCACGTTCAAGGCATTTAAAACAGTCTATACGACGAAGATGCTTGAACCAATCAAAAGTGACTTTTGCAAATTTGTGAGATTGTAGAACGTGTAGAATATCCAAATTTGTGCCATACCTGAATATTGATATAGACGCTTTACCTATCTGAATTGTTTACAACTAACTTAATAGAATGGGTGTTCATGTTTATTTGTATTGCTGGTGTTAGCTATTGACATATCATGTCTTATTTTCGTTGCAGGTTATTTTATTTAGAATGTTTCGTTTGATGTAAGAATGATAATGTAAAAAATAGCCATCAAGAGAATCGTATTTTGTTTAAGTAAGCAAATTCTCTGATTAAAACATGTTACCTCATGATCATGCTCATCGGATTTAAGGGAACACTATTATTATATTGGATATCGCCGTATAACAGACCGCTATATAACCGAGTTAGATTGTGTCTATATCTCTTCTTATCTTAACATGAAGCCGATAAATATTTAAAATTATGTCACATCACGGAGCAGTGTTGCCTATGATTTAAGCGAATTTGTAAACAAAAACGTCTACTAATACAACGTTGTTAATAATCAGCGATGTTTGAGTTAATATTAATAACTGAATATGTATTGAAAATATTAGTAGCTTACACATACTTTGCTTCAATGTTGCGCGCGATCATATATTGCACTCAGTCATTTAATCGATATTGGGAACTGTTTAATAGCGTAGATACGGATTTGTTTTATTCCTATGATGTTGTGCATATAGTGTCGTAGAGGACTTGGTGCGGACAGGTAAGAAAACGCGTGTTGCCAATGGAAATGGGCATTGCTAACTTATACATAGACAATTGCTTTATAAACATAATAAGCATTTTGAAATTTTTTAAATAATACAATGTTAAAAACGACTTCAATATACGCTTGTGTTCCAAAGATATTGGACTTCTTTTGTCTATACTGGCTGTTTGATGAAATCACATTTGAACAGATGTGAAGGCTCAAATGTCAAATGACGACTCATGGATATAACATGCTCAGTTTTACTTGACGATTCCAAGCTGTTCATTGCATGACCCATACACATATCGTGACATTTTGTATTGAAATGAAAAGGTGAAGCGTCATTGACAAAAAGTGACACAAAGGCTAGATGTCGGTTTGAAATCATAATATGTATTTGAGGTGGGACAACTCAATGATGATTTTTTTTTCATTTATTGAATGTTGTGCTACAAAAATATATTGGTCACGAAGCAAATAACTTAAGACGGCATCCCAATTCGTAATTTCTATATTGAACGGGTAATTAATGAGTTATCGCGAGGTTAACTGTATATAGTTGTGCAATTTACCACAATCATCGATTTCACATTAGTTATGACGATACAAATTTAATTTGTTACTATTTTATTATGTATTACCTTTCTTATTCTAGTGTGGGATTCGCAACAAATAAAAGAAGCCAAATATAGGATCGCACTTTAGAGCACGTATGAAGGTTTAATTACATGGATGTGTGTTCATTTTGAAATACCATTATTTGTAAATATTCATATAAAGTTGTATATATGTACGCTGTATATTCACATGCATGTATGAATGTAATGATATAACTTAGATGTATTTAGTTGTAAAACTATAAGTGTGTTTAAGTTAACTTTGGCACATAATTTACCTACATAATTAATGCAAACGTGTATATACAATCTCAAATTAAGTTTCACGTTAATAATTTATTTAAAATCATTTATTTTAAATATTCCTAGTAAATAATCTCGTTTTTAAAAATCGGTATCAATATTTTCACCCTACTGTAAATTCTTCTTATCGTATGTCTTGTTAATGAATTAGTAAATATTAGATGTGCAGTTGCAATGTTAAATGAAGTTAGTTTTTCCCTTCATAACTTACCATATTAACCAGTTCATAACACTATTGTGCAACTTCTATCTTCTACCATTACTTATACATTGTATAATGTATATATAATGAAGGGTATGAGCTTGTATACGCTTTACTGCTGAATAAATGTTGTTAATGTTGCTATCTAAAATTAGTTTATCTATGTAAATGACACTGATGAAAAAATAATAATATGAACGCATCATATTTGCATTCATATCATATTGCACAAAGATAGTTATATCGATCAATTGTTACTTAAAGTTTGCTTCTGTGTTGCGCGCGATCATATTTTTCAATCAGTCATTCAATCGATATTGGGATATGTTTGGCGTAGATACAGGTTTGTTTTAATACATATGATGATGTGACGTTTTCTGTTTGGAATCATACTATGTATGTTAGGTGTGACTTCTAAATGAGGCATATATACTGTTTTCATTTATTGAATGTTGTGCTACGTAAATACATTGTTCAGCGTTAGATGCAATGTATGGCTTTTATTCGAAACTACACGTAATATTAAATGCATAGCACTTATTGATTTGTAATGGAACTGAATTATAATTTGAAAAAGGAAACTACGTTGTTATATTTCAACAAACGATATCTAGAGCATAGGATATATAAGAGCGATTATATCTGTCTGTCGATTTAACAGTTTATCGGCTGCATTCTTTTATGAATGATGAATAAACGAATTACTTGATGAAAATTACAATCACATTTGGTAGACATAAGTACGCAAATAATCAATGCTTATGGAGATATGATCCCTGTTCGACATTAAATCTCTAAACAAATGTACACGTGACTCAGTTTTGTATTTTATATTTCAGTTTGTGTATGACCACTCATGCAATTATCGTGTTTCATTGGACATTTTCTTATCAGAATCCATATGTATTACAATAGTATGTACAAGAAGACTGTATTATGGATATTTTCTCCCTTGCTGACGTTCGTTCTGGTTGTATGGGGAGTATGCTACACGGCTTATCCGTACGTCACTACGAGACCTAAATCACTACTCACAGGTAAGAAAACCAATCAATTAACTGGTGTTTACACGTTGTTTGTGTGTATCATACAATGCCAATGCTGCAACTAAGTACTCGTGTTGTCACTGTATTCCATACAGCTATCGCCACATTTCTAATGAATGACACTGTCATTATATTCATTTCGAAGACAACACGTATTTTCCTAGTACTTTGTAAACTGTGCGGTTACCCATTTGCTTTGACCAATAACTGCCCTTAATATGTACCTGTATTTGTGTAAACTGAACCTATACACTAATGAATGTATATAATTAATTTATCTAGGTAAATGACACTGATGTTAAAAAAATCATATTGCACTCATATAAACATCAGTCTAGATAATACTCGTTTGGATTTTATTTTTTAATCAGACACACGGACAAAACGCCACTTTGATTTTGGGATTAAACATGTTGTCAATAACAATCACAATATTTGATTATTGAATGAGACACTATTATGGTCCCAATTAATAATTTCGTTTAATTTTGTTTTATTAAGAACAGTAATACATCCAGTTTCTACTGAGTGTGCATTGAAGATTTATAAAACCACATATTTCCTGTTAAAAATTCTAAGATTAATACTGTCCTTTCAGAGATCAATTCACTCAATGACACGGGAACTTTTTACAACAGAAAGCCGACAAACACACCGACAAACGGTTTTCGTGTCCACCGCAGTATACTGAGCCACAGATCAACTATCCTGATTATAGCGTATATGCGCTCCGGCTCCACATTGACGGCTTCATTTCTACGGGAAAGCGAGCGTTCTTTTTATGTCTTTGAGCCGCTGCATAATCTAGCGCAAGCATTTGCGGACGCTGAAAAGAACACATTTGATAGTGTGACGTTGAAATACGTGGCTGGTACAAGGTAAACCATTTATATTCACTTCTTTGTGTAGCGAGCGATATCATTTGTTGAAGTTTGTGTTTCGTATCCACCATTTCAAATATAATCTAAATGAGACAAACGAACGCGTATTGTTTGCGATTTCACAATTAAAATAATTTAAGGAAAGGGAAATGTATATTGCCACACATGTTTACTTGTTTTCCTCTTGAAGGCTTTTAAATATTTGGAATTGTAAACTACTAACAGATGACATTTCAGCGTTTTTATTTGCGTTTTGCATGTATTTTTTTCTTGACCAATCACTAACACCATTTTGGTAAAATGACCTTCTTGTAATAACGTGTGACGTAATAACCTGATCTAGTTAACATTAATTTTGAGAAAATCATTTATTTACAAAAATAACAATTTCATGATTTGGCGCTATGTTTATAAAAACTACGATTTAATGGTGTGGCCTTATGGTCAATTTATTATTGTATATATTCAGACCATTTTTCTCATAGTAACATTGAAAAGATAAGGCCCAGGCCTATATGTCGTTTAAAAATATACACTCCTTAGTTAAATTACTGAACGTTTACTGTTTAATTTACGCATCTTGCCTTGTATTACATACTAGCGTCTAGTGTCAAATGGGTATATAAACAGTCATTTTTTTGTATTAGATCAGTAAGTCAGTACACGACAGACCAATGTACAAAAAGGAGAAAATGTCTTTTTGCAGCGGGCCGTTTGGCCGTCGCTGTTTTTTTTGTGTTTCACGAACATTGNACGGAGTCCATTATGACAAGGCTCTGAAACAGGTTAAAAGTAAAAACAAATAATTGTTCTCCGTTTGAAAATAATCTAATGAAAATACATCGTGTTCATTTGATATTAACCAGTTTGAAATAATACCAGTTGAATTACGAAACAAGAACTGTCAACGTACGTACATTTTACACTTTCCAATCAAACCTAAAGTTAAGTTGTGCGCTGTTGCAATTTTATACTTTCTATGTTATAATAATAACCTTAACCTTAGGAATACAATTTCACTAATAATCGTTATAGTTATTGACCTGAAACGCTTTAATGTACAAAAAGAGTTTTACTGGGGCTTTACTATATGGATGTTGCTCTTGTAATTTCGAAAAGTAATTACTGAACTTTAGACTAATGTCTTCTCCCTATTCCCAATCACAGCTGCGGTCGGCTAGATATTCAAATGTTCGCCTGACCTGTGATTGCTAGTTGTTAGACAGTGAGCCACATGAAGCTTACATAGTCCACAAGATGTAGGCTTTTATATAAACATGATACTGGATGCGTTTTCATTTTCACGAAAGAGAATGTGAGACATTTATCAAGTCACGATGCATGAAATGAAGGTATGTGCCATCAAGTGATGTGAAGAAGCACAACGACACACGGAATATTAGTAAAAAAAAGCACAATGCAAAAAGCGTCTCTCATCTACTTATATGTACCAATACTTGTAATATGTCAACATGCAGTTGACATTAAGCACCATACAATTGTCATTTAGCAATATGTAATTGTCATTTTAAAACATGAATACACTGGCGGACATTTCATTTCATATCGTATTTATAAAATCTCGTCAGTTAGTGACGACTTACTAAACCAGCAGAAATTATTTTGAGATGCAAAAGTAAAGAAAGCTTTTTCGTAAACTAAAATGCCAATCGTGACATGTGTTGTTTTGCATATATTTTACATTAAATGTGCACTTAGTTGTAGTTTGGAAATAACTTTGTATTAAGATGGAAAATGTAAAGAAAAAAGACACAGCGTATACCATATTTCATCATAAATTTTAAAATTAAGACAATGAAAAATCATGTAATTACAGTCACGTTTTTAGGTAAACGGCACTTTGTTTTTGGCTGCAGTTTTGTGATCGTAGTTCAAACGCAGTTTGCTTTCAGAATGATACAATTAACAATGGAACAGTTTTTTTCTTAATAATATGTTGTAACCAGGGGTCTGAATCTATCAAACAATGACATGAACGTTGGTGTCATTAAAAAAACATCTGTTAAAGATTGCGGTTTGGTGTTTTTCCAACCTACTTATTTTATTTAATCAAATCAGTGGGTGCTGCTTTGGAAAAACTTACAGTAAGTTGCGATTTTGTCCTTTATGTGGTAAATTATTTTGACACAGATTCCATAATTTAAAATTGAATAATCTGTTTAAGATTGCGGTTTGATGTTTGTCCAACCTACTTATTTCATTAAACAAATCAGTGGGTGCTGCTTTGGAAAGACTAACTCTAAGTTGCGATTGTGTCCTTTATGTGGTAAATGATTTGACACAGATTTTATACACCTTTTCACAGATATGGTAATAGTAATATGATCAAAATAAATGTTTTATGTTTTAATTTAAATTTAGTATCGAAAGCAACACAAATATAAAGACCTACTGAATGTAAAACATAATGCATTCAATTGTGTTAATTTTATATCATAAATATGCATTCAAGTAATATCAGCCACCGATATGCACTCTGTACTGAAACTTCCTTATTTTTCATCAGTTCACATGAAATAACAATAAAGATTCTACACAGCCTTGTATAACGTCTTACTTTGAACGAGACTTACATAAGAATGACACAATTGTATTTATGTTTATGCGGAGGATATTCAAATTTAAATCTAAGACGGACAATATTTGTATACTAGTATACGATAATCATACCATTTGGTGCCACACAATTTTAATACCAACAATAATATTTGTGCAAATCCTGAACTATTATATATTGATACAGGTTGTGCTTTCAAGCTTCTAATTTGATCATATTCTCTAAAGTAGCTATGTTGTGTTTGTATAATTGCTCCATTTTCACAAAACAATAAAAACAAAAACATTAAAATTACCGTGTTTGACATATGCATAAACATCAGTTACATTTGCATAATAAAAGATTGGTAATATAACATATAACATATATGGTACACTCATTCAGAATTGTTATGAGATTAACACAAGTGTAAAACAATCAAAATCTAGTGCAATCATTCATAATAGTTCACACATATACAACATATATTGTCAGAATAAATCATTTTATATGCGAGGCGAACGATATGTATGCAATCAGTCGAATTCACACTCGCTGTCACACACACACAAAAACACACACAAAATACACACGCACGCACACACATTCACACATACGCACGTCCGCACCTATACACACAATACTTATTGTGTGGAAATGGTTTAAGAAGAAATACATATCATTTTGAAAAACAAATTCAATACATAATACAAAAGTTATTGATTCTGTAATTGTTAGTACTTCGTTGTTGACGTTTTAAACCAAATATAATTTCAAAACATTATAACAAGTTATTGATTTTGTTATTGTTAGTACTTCGTGGTTGACGTTTAAAACATAAACAAGTTTCAAATGTTGAGATCATGGACGCCTATATAAAAATTAACATATACTTAAAATGAATAGCCTAAGTTCTGTTGGTTGAAAACTATTGTATAAAGTGGATCCTTTTTTAATTATTTATTTCATATTTGTTTTTAATAGGGGAAATTTCTGCTTCTGTCTGAATTTTTATCTTTATATAATAAAGAAAATTATTGAAAATGGAATGCATTTTGTTTATTTTCATGTTAAATATAAACGTTTTGATTAAAATAAGTATACAATTCAGAACCTGGTTGTATACTTTTTTGTCGATAGAGCCAATAAAGGCCATTTTTTCCTTAATTTTATTTCAATGTTCACGTCTTTCAGAAAGTGTTGCGGTTTTGTCCATAATTCTTGAATGTAAGCGCATTCCCAAAATAGATGGTCAATTATTTCAATATTTGATAGGCAAAACTCGCACAAACTACACGCGTGCAGTCCGCATTTTTTTAAAAATGTATTTGTTGGTACTATTCTAGATAAGAACTTGTATTGAAAATTGCGTAGATATGTGTCGATTGTTGACTTAAGTAGGATTGTATATATTCCCCAGTCTGTATTTTCTTTAAAATTCAGTTTTTTCCATTTCGTCTCAGTTCTATTATCAATTGTATTTGTGTTTTTTGTTGTATATTATGAAGTGTTTTGTTCATTTGTTTGAAATTCTCTATCACATTACCAAACGATTTTTCCTACATTGTTAATGTGCTAATCCTGTGTGTATGAAATAATGTTTTATATTATTTGAGAATCGCAGACAATAGTGAATAATTATTTAAAAATTAAGATGTTATATAAGTATTGCATTTCACTAAACGTATAATATGTATTTTTTTATAATAATAAAAAGGTCCGATTTTTGTATACCTTGGTCAAACCAGTTTACCAGATCTATTGATGTGTTATTTTTTATCTTTCTTATTCCATATGACATATTTACATATAGGAATGCTACTTTGTGAACAATTATGTTGGTTCTTGATTTTTTGCCATGCGGAATGCATATCTTTCAAGATTATATTTATTTTACATACGTTGTGAATTATAGCTTCATCGAAATTACTTTCAAATATTAGACTGGTACTACAATTTTTTAGTTTTTCGTGTATTAGGAGTTTCCATTTGCCATGATTGTTTATATCTAGGAATCGTTTAACCCAAACCGCTTTAATGGCGTTTAAGTAATTATTAATGTCTGTAAGTTTTCGGCCTCCATTTTCATAAGTTTGATTCAATCGTTTTCTTTTAATATTGTCAGGTTTATCATTCCAAATAAATTTAAACATAGTAGTATGACTCCATCTATTACTTGCTTTTTTTGGGACTTTGGAGAACTGAGGTGAGTTGTCTATGTTGCCACTGTTTTAAGCAGACTTCAAATTCTTTAATGTTCGGCATTAAGTTATTGTCTATATTAAGTTTATGCTGATTGTAAAAATTAATTCCTAGAGTTTAAGTCTTATCAGATGTCCAAATAAATTTATTTTCTGTACAATATTGAAAGTTTGAGTTTTTAGAGATCCAATATCAAAACGGTGGATTTTGTTGAATTGAGGTTTAGTCCTGATGTCTTTCGAAAGTAATGTAGGGTCTCCACTAGTGTTTTAAAGGACGTTGCTGATCCATCATTGAAAAAAGTTGCATCGTCCGCAAAAAAAAATTTGCTTTGTTTCTTGGTCATTGATAATTGTCCCTTTAATCATTGTACTAGCATTTATATAATTCGATTACATTTCTAAACATAAAATAAATAAAGACGACGATAGTGGGCAACCTTGCCGAACTCCTTTTTCTATTTTAAAACTTGTGGAAAGGTTTCCATTGTTTATAATGATACTATTTACATCTTTGTAAAATACTTGTATCGATTGAATTAGCCGTGGTCCGAAATAAAGGTGTTCAAGACAATTTAAGATAAAATATTGATTCAGGCTGTCGAATGCCTTTCGAAGTCTGCAAAGAATAAAAGTCCACGTGTTTTGTTACTTTCAAGTTATTCAATGACATCGAATATTAATTCAACATTTTCACCTATATATCTGTCTTTCATGAAACCTGTTTAGTCATAACTAATTATAAGATTCTATTTTTTTTCTCAAACGGTTAGGTATAGACTTAGTTGCAATTTGTAATCGATGTTTAATAAACTAATTGGTCGCCAATTCGAAATGTAATCGAAGTTTTAATCAGACTTCGGAATAAGTGTTATTATACCATGTTTTTGTAGACCAGTTAGTTCAACATTGTCAAAAGAATAATTCATTGATTGGGTATAGTAATTTTTTAATTTACGCCAAAATATTTAATAAAATTCAACAGTCGGTCCGTCAGAACCTGGGCTTTTATTATTTGCAATATCTAATAATGCACATCCACATTCAAAATCAGTAAGTTTGCCTTCACATTTAACTTTTTGTTCTTCACCTAGTTTATTTAAAGGTACATTAAAAAAAATCCGAAACATTTTCTTCAATATGATTTTGCTTATAAAGTGATTCGTAATAGTTTACTTCTGCTTCTATTATTATGTCTTTATCTTTTAATACTGTGTTGGCGACAATTAACCTATGATTTTTTTTCGGCTTTCCGTTTTTCTAGGTTTGCAAAATACGCTGATTTGTTTTCATTTCCTTCGACCTGAATAGCTTTTGATCTTAAAATATATCCATTAATCATATATTTGTTCTAGTTCTTGTTTTTTTCTTCAACTTTTATTGTGTTCTTTATATTTGTCATAGAATCAGCAGAGTTGCAATTTATTAAATTGTGTTGGAGTGTTGTGGTTTTTGCAAATAAGACTTCTTCTTCCTTTTTAGAGCTTTTATTCTTTATTGAACAGTATTGTATTGTTTCATAGCGAATTGTACTCTTAATTGGTTTCCACATTGTGTTTGGATTACATTCTTTATTTAAATTCTTTATGTCATTGATACTTTGTTTGATTTTGTTTCGGTATTCAACATCTAGTTAAATGGAATTATTAATTTTGAAGTATCCACGGCCTTTTCCTAACAGTAATATCTATGTTTAATTGTACAAGAGAGTGGTCCGTTTTATATCCAGGTTTAATGTTACATTTTGATATAAGATTACACAAGTTATTTATTATCAATAAAAAATCAAGTCTGCAGAATATTTGTAATTTACAGTTAGAATGCCTTGTGAATCGGTTTTTGTCTGGATGTTTTATCCTCATAATATCACCGAGGTAATTGATGTCCATTAAATTAGAAGTTTTCTGTAGTTTTTTAATGGGTATTAAAATTACCGTTTTTTCTGTCAAGCCCTGTTAAGACGGTATTAAAATCAACAGTTATTTAGTTTTTGAAAAAACATATAGGTGATCTTTGTTTAAACCGTAAATGTTAATAAGTGTGATGTTAATATCTTCTATTTTAATGTCTACGGCTATTAACCTTCCAATAACAATTTCAGTGAAGTTAGATATGTCCATGTAACTATTTGGATGTAAAAATATCCCTACACCTTCGCTATTTGACATGGATAAACTTCGTATAAATTCTTTTACGAAGGTGTGTATGATAGAAATGCAAAACTGCTGGAGCTTCTGGAGTTTCACTTCTTTATATTACATCCACTATAAACAAATCGACCAGGCCAGCCATGTTTAAATTGTTCATAATTAGAGTCAGTCAAATGTGTCTCTTGAAACATGAATATCGAATAGTTTTTACCTTTTAGCCATTCAAACATTTGCACTCTTTTATCTTTGTTTCCTAAACATCTCACGTTCAACGTTAGTATTATAGTTTACATCTGTGTGATTGATAGCCCATGTTATTACATGCATTTGCAATTAAATTTGAACATGTGTTTTTGTCAACTATATAAATCTACTTAAATAAACTACATATATAATGTCAACTAGATATGTGAAATATTTCTGCATTTCATTTCATCTTTGATTTTTATATTCATGTACATTGTTTGTTTAAGAAGTACTTACCACTGTAAACATATACCATACAATGTAGTAAGTTTAAGATTTTTACCTTAACTCAGCGTCCATGGTTACTGAAAATAAAAAAAACAATCTCAAATGTATAACAAATGAATAAAAGAAAATAACGATACTGCTAAAATATGCTCACTAAATTAGTTTTCACATCAGAGAACATCACATACACGAAGGGGTACAACTCCCCTCGTTCAAGTGTAGGTATATGATTGAATAACTTCTACTAATCTATAAAATATCAAGCTAACAATTAATTGTGTAACTCCACTACAAACTTAGTGTTTTTAGAAGATTTATACATGAATTTAAATAAGTAGAGATAATAAAAAAAATGAAATGGAACAAAATGCAGCCGTAAATTACAATTCCAGATCCAAAAAACACTATGAGAATAACAATTATAGTTTTCCCTGAAAAAAAATATGAATTCAAATTATTTCTAGGCATTATGTCAACTTTCTCAACTTTGGTTAGGGGCATGCATTCTGCCTTGCAGACTCGAAACATTTGCAAATGTTTTCATACAGCTATCCCTGTCGTGACAAATGGAGATATGGAGTGTTCCTGAGATTTTCCTTAGTAACATGATTTTTCTCTACTGGAATTTTCATTAAGTAAAATAGTTCCAATGTAAGTCCGTATACTCCTTGCAGAATAACAAACCATGCTCTTCTTTCGACATTAAGCAATAGTAATACTTGGTAATGCCGTTAATAGTCTTACAGCAGTTTAATATACTACTTTCCTCAAACAATTGAAAAACCTTGCTTCCGAAGGTCTTCTTTTTTATAAACAACAAGATTGGAAAACGGTCTCATAACAACATTATTGTGTAATATTACACGCGTTTACTAAAGAAAGGATTACGCTCTTGGCTTAAGGGGCGAAAGCGTTAAGGGTCAAAACTTCAAATTCAATGTGGCTACAAATCGTCCCAAATGGAGTTTTAATAATCTGTCTGTTTGTCTTCAATATACACACAGTTTGTAGTTTTGAGAAAGTTGGATGTGACAACGGATGTTAACCGGGTCCATGTTCCAATCGAAATAAGCAAGGTACCATAACTTCACCATTCATGAGACCATAAGACCGATTATCGAACATTTAACATTGGTCACAATTAGAATGATATTCAAAGGAAATAAATTTGTCATTCATTATGTGAATTTTTCGAGGCAATCTTTACATACACATAAACGTATTTACATATAAAGCTCTGTGATTTTTCTTATACATGTACGTCCGGTTAAATATTTTTGTTGCAGCCAAATGTTTTGTTTTCCAGAAGCATGCGACAGCTCGGCGTTCGAACGTCTGCAAAAATATTACGGGTTCTGGTACCCGCATATCTTAGCGCAGGTTTTTTAAAACAAGATCCTGTCGGCAAAGTCCTGCTTTATGAGTACAAACTACACATTCCGACAATTGGTCATTTTACCGGAAGTGCACCGATGGAGGACGCTTGCAGTCAAAAGCGGTCGTACTGGTCCTGTTTCTAGGCAACTTATCATGTCTGAGCTTTCACAAGGTATTATTTCTAGTTTAGAAGTGTAAGTGCCAAGGGTGTACATACAATAACGCCATTTTATGTATGACGTTTGTTACAAGACGTTTTGTAACATGGTCAGCATTGGCCAACATCGGTCAATGTTAATTTTCCCGTAATAAATGCTTTAGCATTCTTCAAACGTATCCTCCAAACGTAAACGTCTATCCTAACGAATGCTCCTTTTTTTGCGAATCGAATGTTCGCATTTAAAATTGTAACATTTTATTATCACAAGTAATTATATATTAACTCTAATAATCAATGCGTCGTGATCAAATTTAATGTAACCGAATTAATTTCATTGGTTAAGGCGATGGCGATATATTATCGACGGAACCCATATTCACTTAATATGCTTTTCTTCTTTAAAAAAATGTAGTGACATATGAATATAAACGCTGGGTTTCGAAGAGGGCGAACACAATTATAAGTTAAACGTTCGAACCTACATGGCAGGTGTAAGACGTTCAAGCGGTCCTCGACGCTTGCCACCCATCTGCTAATTCACTGCGACACGAGGCCCTACCCCTGCATGTCCAGTGGAAAGAGAAATACTACACCAAAAACAACATATATACATATAGGTGAGTGTTCAGTCGCCAACAAAGCAGTCGGCGAAAATATAAAATTGAGACACAAGAATTACAATTCAGGCATGCAAATCCCATTGTTTTCACAAAGCTATTTAAGCGAACAATGCTTTTGCATTCATTCTAGGCCTTGGTCTACTTTTCTCTAATCAATGAGTCTGTATTGTTAATAACAAATGAGACAAATAAAACATAAAGGCCACATAAAATTCATCATCACAAATCCTTGTGCGATTGTTCGTCAACTCCTACCACCGAGTCAAATGAATAGGTGATGGAATTCAACGTAAAGAAATGTTACCTTCTAAGTTCCAAACACAAATCTAGCTTATTCTATAATATGAAAAAAAACATCCTCAAACGAGTAAAAGAAAATCCCTTCCTTGGTATCACATGATCTGAAGACATGGAATAGAAAACCTATATCACCAATATAACAAAGCGAGCTAAATCTACTCTTGGATTCCTCGAAAGAAATCTCAGTCACTGCCCTTAAGACTGCCGCAAAAATGCCTTCCTCGCACTTGTCCGTTCAAAGCTAGAATAGGCCAGTGTTGTATGGGACCCATTCCACCAAACATACATTGGCCGTCTAAAGGGTGTCCAGCGATCAGCCGCAAGGTTCATCCCCAGAGACTACCGCTCCAGACAGCTTGGTTGTGTCACAGAAATGCTACACAAGTTGGAACTCCCACCACTCCAAGACACACGACGCGCCCACAGGTTGACGCTATTATACAATGTGGTGAAAGGGCACGTACCGGCAATTAACATTGAACGCTACCTTAAGCCAATAAGGCCTTAACGTTCCATAAGAGCTAACCTATACGAGGACTATATCCATCAAAACATAGAGTCTTACCTTGTGAACACAATTCCAAGTGCTTCGAAACAATCCAAGCAAAAACTGTCATCTTTAATCATTCATTCTTCGTTTAAACTGTGATTGATTGGAACAAACTAATTGACGGCATTGTGAACTCTTCAACAATATATGTTTTCAAAGAAAGTGTAGTTGTATTACTTTTACGTAATTCTAAAATTGAATATTTTAATAATATTGCACAAAAACTAAAGTCATCAGACCTTTGCGCTAAAGACTGGTGGAAAACACTTCGAACATTTATTCCTACTAACACAACTAACACAATTCCACCTCTTTACGACGAACAAACCAATATTTTTGTAGTTGATGACACAGGTAAAGCTGATATGCTCAACAAGTACTTTGCAAGCCAGTGTTCACTTGATGAAAACAACCATGCTCTTCCATCTATGCAACATGCAAATGCTAACACCCTTCAGTCTATACATATAACACAGGAGGAGGTAATTGACTCGATTAAATGTCTTAAGGTAGGAAAAGCTTCCGGTCCCGACGGAATAGACAATCGTATCCTCAAAGAGACAATACATCAATTAAGCTACCCTTTTTGTGATTTGTTTAACTCTTGTCTTAATACTTGCAAAATGCCTTCTTGTTGGAAAATTGCAAATGTTTGCCCAATTTTTAAAAAAGGTGATCCATCCCTAGCGTCTAATTATCGACCTATATCACTGTTAAATACTATCGAGAAGGTCTTTGAGAGGATAATATACAAACACATTTTTAATTTTCTTCGTGCAAATTCATTCTTTGCACCCACTCAATCTGGTTTCTTGCCTGGTGACTCTACCGTCAATCAGCTCACATATATGTATAATACATTTTGTAAAGCTTTAGACAATGGCCTTGAGGTCAGAGTTGTATTTTTCGATATTAGTAAAGCCTTTGATAAAGTATGGCACAAGGGTGTATTATGTAAATTACAACAAGCAGGCATTCGAGGAAATCTTCTATCGTTTTTGTCTAATTATCTTGCTGATCGCAAACAGTTAGTAATATTACCGGGATCACATTCAACCCCTATTGAAATTCTCGCCGGAGTCCCTCAAGGCTCTATTTTAGGACCACTTATGTTTCTAGTGTATATAAATGACATTATTGCTGACATAAATGCACACATACAGTTGTTCGCTGATGATACCAGTCTTTTCATGGTCGTAAATTCACCTAACGCTACTGCAGCCGTATTGCAATCAGACATTGACAAAATTTCCAGCTGGGCTGATAAATGGTTGGTTTGCTTTAATCCCTTAAAATCAGAATCAATGCTTATTTCACGCAAAATAAACAAACCAAGTCATCCACCATTGAATATGCAAAACGTTAATATTCCTATTGTTGATGTCCATAAACATTTAGGCGTTTTTATGTCCAATGATTGTACATGGCATGCACATATATCTTTCATAAAGGAAAAGGCATGGACGCGAGTTCATATAATGCGTCGATTAAAACTAATACTTGATAGAAACACTCTCGAGAAAATATATTTTTCGTTTATAAGACCACTCATTGAGTACTCAGACGCTGTTTTTGATAATTGTACGCAATATGAAAAAGATGAACTAGAAAAAATCCAAAACGAAGCCGCGCGAATAACATCCGGATGTACACGTCTAGTTTCATTAGAAGATCTTTATAATGAGCTGGGATGGGAAACTATCAGTCAACGAAGACGCAAACATAAATTAATATTAATGTATAAAATGAACTCGAACAATGTTCCAAACTACTTACAGTCCCTTTTGCCCGCAACAGTTGGGTCGAGTAATAATTACTCATTACGAAATTCGTCACATCTCCAAACAATTCAAGCGCGAACGTCACTTTATTCAAATTCATTTCTTCCGTCCACTGTTTCTGAATGGAATAATCTTCCCGATGACGTCAAAAACGCTGAATCAATCATTTCATTCAAAAGGCTCATTAACACAAATCGACCGATTCCAAATATCCTATTTTCCTACGGCGAAAGACGCTCTCAATTGTTACACACGCGCCTAAGAACAAAGTGTAGTGCCTTAAACGAACATCTTTTCAGACGTAATATTATTACATCCCCGCTATGTCTATGCGGACGTCATGAAACGACGTCACATTACTTTCTTGAATGTACTCACTATGTACATATCCGCGGCGAACTTTTTAACTCAATATCCGTATATTCCGTCCCTTGCATTGAAACTATTCTATATGGAGACAACACTCTTGACTACTTAACAAATACTAAAATAGCTGATGCAGTTCACAAATTTATTATAAAAAGTAAGCGATTTGATTCGTAATATGCTACAGAACGACCCTCAATTCTTTTTTCTTCTTGTTTCCCTTTTCAAGTTTTTCACAACTTCTCTTATTTTCTTCCCAGAACTCTGCCAGTCTCTCGTCTTTTTCTCTTTTTAAATGTCAACCTATAACCTGCTTTTCACAAATGAAACACCATACTCAGAGTTTCTCTTCTTGTTCTCTTTTTTTTCCGCTATTTTAATATTGTGTAATAAAAAACCCAACTATGTTCGTCTGACAACATGTAATTGTATTTGTATAGGGAGAAGAACTTTATAAGACATTGTCTTTCGTTCTAATCCCATTCAAACATGTTAACTGTATAAATGTTGTATGTAATTCTGTGTAAAACAATGTGTATTGTTTGAAATAAATATGTTTAAACTAAAGAAAGTGTATCAAAACATCAATAGTCGAGTAAAAGCCAGAATTATTTTTTTCGACGTACCCATCCAGATCAATTCAGAAATTCAATCAAACGAACCAGGCATTTCTGCAACAGCTAAAAGATTAAGATGACCCATGGTGTTACGTCTCCCAATGGGACGAAGAATTTGTCAAATAATTACAGTATACACGTGTTTTTACTGAAAGAACATTAATAATGTATGCAGGAATCGATGACCGCGTAAATGAATGAACAAAGAACGAAATTGACTTTGGTGAAAAAGACAAGAACAAACCATCTTAAGAATGAACACACGATTGAACGAAATAATTTACTAATAAATTATGCTAAAAGTGTTATGAAACCAAGAGTTGCCTTATTTGCATTAAACGACAATTTACAAATAAAAGATTTTAATGGAATGCAAAAAACCACAACTATTACTCCAATTGCAGGTGAAAAGCTCCACATATTAGTAAATTGATATACATAGAATAAAAGCTAATATTTAACAAAGGATTACCATTTATTGTTATTGAAATATATTGTTTATTGAACATGATGACATTATGAAACTTAGCAAAACAATGGACGTTTGCTGTCTTTTTATAGACTTTAATTGGGTTCACTTGTTCCAGTATAAAACGTAAATTAAAATTATTGTGTTGCTTATACTAAGTAACTAACCTTGCATAACTCACCACATGCAAAATCACGCAACATCATGGTAATTGTGAATTCAGCTTATCAAGCAGTCAGTACCATTTGCAGGTTACCCTTCGTCAATCAGGTAAATTGACTGACTCTCTGCAAGGTACATTTATAAGATCTAAGGACGAATGGTAAGTTTCTATTACACATTATGTACATTTTTCAATTAAAATTAATACTAAAACCACATGAGCAAGAAATTTGAAACATTTACAAAGGCATACGAAACAGTGCAATTTACTAAATTATAAAACTATTCCATCGGAGCATATTCCAAAAGCATTGCATTTCCTGGAAGAGGCAAAGAAGATGTGTCAGACCAGCATGATGTGTGAAGTGGAACGAGTTAGCAAAGTCTCAAGAATAGTGAAGAGTGCATGTAAACGAAAATTGTTCAGTTCCTTCGATCACACATGCTGAACATATTATTTCCTTACATACTTTCGTCGTTTATTGAAAATAGAGCTGTTGGACGAAGAGGACGAAAACTTAAAGGGTCATACCTTCATATTCAATGTGGCTGAAAGTCGAAGCTGTGCGAGCGTTTATAACAACAAATGTGTTTTATGTAGTTTAGTGAAAGTGGGACGTAAACACGGATGAAATCGTGGTTAAAGTACAAAAAGTACCATTCATTTGTCAATCGGGCCGAGTATCAAAAATTAACATGAGGCTGATTTAGAATTATATACATTCTTTTATTTTGTCAGCGTAAATGCCATGCATTTCATTATGTACATGTGTTGAGGAATTGTTTATAGTAAAACGTTTACACGTTGTCGGAATCCTGTAAAAAAGAAATACGTGTATTTTATAAATTGTTCATAATCTATAGTTTACATTCTTTCTGTAGTTAGTGAGATGATGAATGGTTAACTTCTCAAATATGCTTATATATAACAAATTTGATCGAAAATTCAATAGTCAATTGATTGATTTTGATCGAAATAAGCAAAGAGGATAGACAACTCACACGGCATTTCAAACAAGTTTTGATTGAAAAACAAAATTATAACGCCTTCTTGAATGAATTAACAAGGAACAATTATTCCATTCTTTCGCTGGACATAATTACTTCTGCAGTGTTTACAAAATTACTAGCATACTCCATTTAAAGGGTCTGCGCGATTTCCCAAGTCGTTCACAACGATGCTTCTTTAACAAGCAATGACTCTCGGAAAATAATCCAAAACAGTTAAACATCAAAGGCGAAGACTCGCGATTTGTTAAGCACTTAAAGTTCGTTACACCTTAACGGTCACCCTCCGCAAATATTTGAAATTTCGGATAATTCTGATTGAAATCACCGT
This sequence comes from Dreissena rostriformis, assembly GCA_007657795.1. Lineage (NCBI taxonomy): Eukaryota > Metazoa > Mollusca > Bivalvia > Myida > Dreissenidae > Dreissena > Dreissena rostriformis. The sequence continues at coordinate 119,194 of VMBQ01001703.1, forward strand.
TAATTGATTGGACGATTGAAGGGATTTAAAATAGAATATATGGAATCGTTATGGATATGAATCAAATTAAACGTTATCAAGAAATGCTAACTTTTGTTTGATCGTGCTGAAAGCATCAATCAATTCAAACGGTGGTTGTTCACATCCCTCACACTGTTTGTTGAGCACACCAATTTGAAAAACGTGCATATTCGAGAGAACAATTGTTCGTTTGTTTTTAAGCCTTAAGTAAACCCTCCGACTCTTCTGTCTAAAATTTTGCTGTTTTTGTTTTAAACATACAAAAGCATACAATATCAATATAACGTACATCCCACATAGATATAGTGTACACGTAAAACATATTTCTCAATTTCATCGTATGACTTATTTTAATGCATCTTTTCAGAGTAGAACAATTTTAAAATTAGCTTATGTTCTAAAAATGTGAAACAAACTCGTGACATTTTGTTTTCATTCGAACGGAATGCATTCATTCAATCAGTCATAGATAGATAGATATGTGTATTTCGATCCAATACGCCATATGAGGCACATGAGGACAACATATTTTCACAACAAATAAACAAAGGAAAACAAACGCAAAATGCAACTAAAACACACTCGCCCGCAAGCACCCACGGGTGCATACACACACAAACACACACACACAAACACTCGCACAAACACACACGCAAACACACACACACACAATCCCATACACACACTCACAAGTAAACAAAACATACATGCACGTATATGAACACAACTTTTTTAAATCATGACAAAAGCGGAGAAGCTTATTATGAATGAGAACCAATAATAATAAACAAAAATCCTTAAGGTAGTAGGAGCGTAATGAGATCGGGAATAGTCTGTCGATTTCGCCGTATTCGGAAAGCGTTCGGCAACGATTGGTTATCTACGTCAAAGTCCGGAAATAATACTTAAAACACGAAATAAATGAGTGTGATATTATTTAAGAACTATAAATACGAAAGAAATGTGTGTGTTTTTATTTTAGAACTAAATGTGTTCATCTCCTTTAGATTAATTAACTTTAAAATAAATATTATAATATTTTTCGTTTGAAAAAAATATTTTCGTTCACGTCACGGCTGTTGACATTCTGTTGCACAATGAAAGTGCGAAAAGAGAGAACGCGGTTTGCAAACACAAAAATGAATGTAATACCGATTACCAACGTTGAACTGCTGTTGAATGTATGCTGTTTAATGCAGACACATTTAATATTACGGTATGTTTTATTCAAATTTGCTATACATAAACAAATAATATTCTTATCATTTGTTGCTATTGTCGAAGTTATGAATTGCGACGTTTTAGAATAGAACGGTATGATGTATCAATGATTTCTGTGACTTATGGACACATTGACTTGCAGTTTTTATACTTTTCTATTTAGGTGTTGGACATCTCTCTGATGTCAATGTGGGAGCATTGCCTGGCGCAGTTTCCATAGGCAATTTTCATCTTGTCAAGTTTGAGTCAGAGCCAGCCTAAGTAACCCTTGACCTTGGAACAACGGATCTAAGTAAGACAATCTTGTTTTGGGACTTTTTCCATGTGCATCAAATAAAACTCATTTACAATTTACAAGAAGGTTTTATTGTTTTGATTTTCAACGTTTCATCATATTACATCATGCAACACATCGTTTCATGTTTGATAATTTGAGGTCAAGGATTCGTCAATTTGTGAAGTGCTTGTTTTCCTTAAAATTGATTGTTTCTCATAACAAAAATAATAATCGTATAATGCGTCAGTATGAAACTTAAAAAGTGACTATTTAATCCATGAACAAAGCATTGTGTGTATTACTTTTTTTATTACAGTTCGAGGTACAGTTATTCCGGATATAACTCAGATTGCTGCCATGGATTTGAAAACGGTTCGAAGTTCTCCACATATGTGAATCCATGAATGCCGAAATTCTCCTGAAACCCAGAAAGTAGCTGGCATCTCTGTTGATGCTAATGGCAGCATGTCTGTAAATGGTTGCAATGTGGATAGTGTCTCCATTGTGACATATATTGTTTGCTATGTAAGATTGGAAATACCTTGACATTTTGTGGATAACTGCGGCTGTATGCATGGGTTGCTTTTGCACTTTGTTACCTTAAGATTGTATTATTAATGTATTATTATATCAATATTAAGTCAAATTTAGCCAAATTTCATAAGTTATCAGATTTTATAACTTAAAATTTTAATAAGCAACTAGAAAACATCAAAATAGATGTGATATACAAATTAATACTGAAATCCATTGAATGATAATAAATGGGGGGTAGGTATACTCAAAGTGAAATTTCTTGAGATAGGGACGGTAAAACTTCCTGAAATTCATTTAGTGTGTAGAAAATATGTTATGCTAAATAAATATGTACAATATATGCATTTCATCTTCACTGTATTGTTGGTCAGATGTGTATTTTTTTAATATCATTTTTTTTTTTTCACATTCTTTTATGAAAAAGGGGGGGGGGGTCACCATTGTATATCTCAATTATTTTTAGTTAGCTGTGGTCAACATTGCCATACACAATATATTTTTGACAACTGATGTTTACTGATACTTTTTAAGTCAAGTATATTAGTGGGCAATGATAATTTGTTGTCTTTTTTTCAGATTTAAAAGTTGGTCATTTCCATGTATTAGGTAAAATTTATTGAAAAAGATTCTTCACATTATAAAATTCTTTGATGTATATAAAAAATAACAACACATTTGTTGATTTTTATTTTATTTTTTTGTGTAGATATATCATTATGGTATACAGAAAAGGTTTTCCTGATAAAATAAATTGACTTTTAATGATTTTGCTCTTATTTTTGTTTTCATACCCCATAACTTCATTTTGTAGAAATCCGTAAAGGGGGGTAGGTTTACTAAAATGTAAATTATTTCTTAATCTGTGGTTAGATTTTTTTTATATTGCACAAAAGATACTCTTATTGGCAACACAATCAGAAAATACCAAGATGAGATAGATCCTAATACATGTGCATTGCACTCCTACTACCTTAAATAACAATAATAATCATATAATTCCCTACATGAAACACAATAAACAGAAGCGATCAACATAAAGTTACCGATCAGTAAGTCCTATCGAAACCAATTAAAGAACATATTAGGTAATTAGAACACAAATTACTGAGCAACAGAGACATAAAACATAACGACACACATAGTTTAATCATATATACACATAATCAGTCATAGTTCTGAACAATCCATCTATCTTTACATCTATTCATTTATTAATCCAATTACACAAGCAAGTAAGTAAGCCATCGATCAATCAATAAATTAATTAATTAACTAATCGTTCATTCAGTTGTTTTTAATTCTGACCTAGTGGCAAAGTCCAAATTGGAGAAGGGGTGTAGCCAACCAGTGGATAGCTGCCCCGACACATTTGTTCGGACAAGCAACTGTCCAGAAAAGTACAAGTGCTGCCACGAGGAAGTAAACGAAACGAAAGGAACGAAGACTGGTAAAACAAAACATCCGCTACAAAGTCATACAATAATTATTGATAAAAAATGGACAATTTGTTGTTATTCATTTTGGTATTGGCACAAACTGTTCATGTCAAACGAATATATGAACCTCATTAACTTCTGTGTTTTGCTGCGTCTGTAAGTTAAAGGCGCGCCGTTGTGATGTTATCTATATTTTATTATTATTATTCTGGCGGACATTTTCTATTATAAAGTTATAATATAAGAGCTGGTTAAAAAAAAATGGTGAGGTAAAAATGGATCGTGGTTTTAAATACCTTGTATATTTTGCAGTGTGCGGATGTAAGGAGAAGAAGAAATGTGGCAAGAAGTAGGCCGATAAATGGCTGAAATGCACAACGTAAGCCAATTAATTTGTATTCGTGTGTTAATCATTGAGACAGGTTGCAAACCGAAAATGTAAACAACACAATTATCGAAGTTTTCCGATACGAGTAGTACTGTGTATTTAAGTAGGAAACAGTGATGCGTCATAACTTAAGATATCCAATACAATATCACGCACATACAAACTACCAACTAAAACGGTATTTTAATAAAATATTTCTGTGTAAGTATTGTTTCTGCTGAAATTTCATGTATTATCTATTTCAGTCTGAGACCCGCAAAACGCCGTGCTGGAAATACAGATAATTAAAACGTGCATACATTTGACAATGTTAGCTGCAATTCATTTTGAAAATGAACCACGTTGTTGATTATTATTTTATTCAACGTGTACAATACTGAACATTCAGCATATAGTTAGAATTATAGTTGATATAAAAGATGCATTCATAAGGATACAAATCGGAAGGCTGCACATTGAAAACTTAAGTAATTATCACGCAGCCAGCGTCTCTAATAGTTCCTGGTGTACCATTAAGATAGACCAATAAACATGTATGAAAAAAGAAATATTTAGACTAAAAATCATCTTATAATGCATACATTTAATATCTTCACAAGAATTCAATTATAAGATGCATAAATAGAGAAAACATGGTTGGTGCCGAGACGGAGAAAGTTTATCCGGTGTGGCTTAAAAAAAAAAAAGAAAATAGGGCGAGCTTTAGCGAGCCCTATTTTCTGTTTCGGGCCGAACCTGATAAACTTTCTCCATCTCGGAACCAACCATAAATTCTATTTATCCTGCCTTATTTAAAATTATGCCGCTAACACATTTTATCAAAGACAAATGATTAATTAAGATAACAAAATAATTATTCTGGTCAGCGCTCCTACATGTATCGTCTAAGTACCTGTTATCGAACAGCACCTATTATCGGACGTTTTGTTTTGGTTCTGTATGCGCATGCGCAAAAGTGCGTATGACGTCACATCCATCGTACATGAAGTCCATGACCTACTATCCTTCTTAGCTTGAAACAAATGCGCCGAAAACAGGTAAAAGGAATGCATTTATTGTTATTTACACGGTTTTATGTGTTTTTAGCTATTTCTTTTTGAATGCATTTATCAAAACGTGCATTTACCAACAGGCATATTTCTGTTTGCAATTTTGATTGCAGCAAACGCAGATTTTTTCGCTGAGTCTGGGTCACGAGATAATCGTGTTGGTTTATATTCACTGGAGTAGTATTTATGAACTGTCCGGTAATAGGTCATGTTTATATCGGCCGCCATTTTGTTTAGTCTGCTATAGGTGGCAATAACCAGGGAATCATTGTTATGAATTCTTGAATGATATTTGCTGGAAAACTTTACAGATAAGTTATTTAATGATTGAACTGTTACTTCTTTGTTAAAACAAATTGTTTTTGTTATTTAAAGTGTTTTCAAAATTGACAATTGTAACGTAATTTCTTAGGTGTTCGATAACTGGTTCGTCCACCATACATGACATTCCTTT
>VMBQ01001703.1:125381-172752 GCA_007657795.1 Dreissena rostriformis
CAGAGAAATGACGTCACACGAGAAACGTCATAAATTGCGTCATCAAGTGAATGGAAATAAAAATACGGAAAGCCGGTTCTGTAATATGTTTTAAAGAAGATGCAAAGTATGATGATATGTAATATAAACGATAACATTCACGATGCGTCAATAATGCGTTACTCTTGTGTAGTGTATTGGAAAGGTTACACTCAACTATGTGTCACAGCGTGCGTAGTAATACACTACTTCCTGTTGACCGGAGATAGGAAATTTATCTGACCCTGCTTTATTTGGTCAATGTTTGCAACATTGGCAGGAAAAATGACACACTTTGATATTCCGCCTCACGCCGTAAACACTATAAATAGCTGCAGACATTTTAACAGAAAAGGATGTATTAGTTATATTCAAAAATGGATTATTCCTTAAACTAATCACAATATAATGGACACACCAACTGGTTAATATAAGCACTTAGACTCATTATATCTTTTAGAACAATATCTTGCTTAAATGCATTTTAGAAGCGATGAAATGCATTTATTATGCAGTTTAACATAATTGGGAGTGAAATACTTTCGGTAATGTTTACATTTAGATTCGGACAGGGAAATTCTTTCATGCAATTAACAGAAGAAATCGTCGAAACTCAAGAAAAATCGATTTGATTTAGATACGTTGCAAGGGGTTTTTCATAACAAAACAAATACCTATAAATATATAAGACAAGATGTGCATACATTAATAAAATATCTACAAGATGCATGAAACAAATTGAAATGAAATAAAAATAAAAATCTTGTGTATGCATAAACATAATGAATAAATAAGACTTGAACGCATGCACTTCATTTGATTTTGCCAGATACCAAGCAAACTGCACTATAACTATAAAACTACAATTCTAATTCGTTATCCTGATATTGACTTAAGTCGTTTTAAGGGGCTTGTTCTCGGGCGGTCAATATGAATATTTAAAGAAACACAATTCATAGAGGCAAAACATAATGAATATGCATACATGATATTCATCAATTAAAATAACAGTCCTTACAAAGAAATTAAAGTTTGTGTAATCAATTATCGCCATCCCAATCGATCAAATAATAGTCGAGCGTTCGTGACGTTGTGAATTGATAATTTTGAAGAAAAAATAACGTGTAGTTCTATGCAAGAGTCAAATTAGTATGATTAATTCTTAATTGCGAATGGCTTTTTGCTAGCGAATTAAAACTTTTTTTCAGCGCTCTCGAGACAGATTTTTTAAAAATGTTTCTTCGTAATGTGCTGCAATAATAATAATAATAATAATAATAATAATAATAATAATAATAATAATAAAAATAATAATAATAATAATAATAATTATAATAATAATAATAATAATAATGTTAGATCATGTCAATTAATTATACTGTAATTAGAGTTACAAAAACCGAAGCAACTATAACTAATATGTCTACAACAACAACAACCACTACTACTACTATTACTACTACTTCTACTACTTCTTCTTCAAATCACAACTACAACTACTACTACTAGTAGTACAAGTAGTACCAGTACTACATCAACAGCTATTTCTTTAACTTCTGGTACTACTGCTACAACTAGTATTGCTATAACTGCTACTAATACAACTATTACTCGTAACTTCTATTATTACTACTACTGTTGCTACTTCTTCTTCTTCTACTACTACTACTTCTACCATTACTACGTTCATGAGATGGAGTAACGGTTAAGTATATGACTGTCACGGATGAAAGACTGAACATGCTTGAATATCAATGAATTTGCTTCGTATGATCCGTCTTTGACACCGAAGAGAAGTCATTTCAAAGTTGCGGATTGAAACAGGACAAATTGAAAAAAATAGGATAGCTATTTTTTTTCAGTCTAAATCTGGCAAGTGAAGAAATGGTAATATGCATCACAGTTTTTTTAGTTTAAAAATATTTATTTAAGCTCGATTGCATCGAAAGCCCAAGGATTAATTGAAACGCTCTCGAGTCCATTTCCTGGGACTAGAACCTGGGTGTCTATGGGGAGATCTGAAGAACGCTCCCACATTGGAAATCGAACCCGTGACCTCCCGGTCGTTAGGTTGACACCATACCACTACGCAACGGCGACCGGCGATATGCATCTTCATCTCCCCACATTCACAATATGGACTTTCTTATATGTTTTGCACATACAAATGTTCATGTAAGTTGGTGCAATGCATGCGAAAACGGGCATGAATAATATTAGACATCCGCTTACCATCATAATAATACATTGGATTTTTTTTTATCTTTGTTAAGATTTGCTTTAAAAGCAGAGAGATAAAGAGCCGATCTTACAGATTCCGATAGTGTTCGATAAGTTTATAGTTGTTGGTAAGAAGGATCGTGACAAAGGCTGCGCATTACAATGGAATGCGGCGAATATTGTCAAAATGACGAAGTAGATAGGCCGTTCGTACACCCAATTTAGAAGGGATCAGTGTACGCCAATATGGGGGTGATAGTGAATTATACAACTTGTAGAATAGGGTCAGCTTAAGTTTTGTTCTTTTTTTTTAAGGATTCAAGAACCGTTTCATTATATAGATTCTGCAATTATGCTTAAATTGTTACCCACCTAATTATCCATGCTGTCTCCTGTTGAATCTTTTAAAGTTATATTTTATCTTGTGTAGTTAAATTGTCCTAAACTACATCGGCGTTTTCAAGAATTGTATGATAGTGTGTGTAGCCATTGTCGAATAATACTTAAAATACATTCGTTCTCACAATAAAACAGTAAGCAATAATTAATCGAACAATCAACATTAAGATCACGTATGTTTACATGATAGTATGTTTACCGACTTTGTTTCGTGAATAATGTTCAATAAACGTACCTCATTACCTCCCCCAGGCCTTCCCCCCCCCNAAATCAACATAATACAACCTTTCATTGACTTTCATTCTTGTAGTAGCATGAACACAAATCAGCATTTTATTATTTAAGGGTTTTAGTTATATATGTGTTTTGTTTCTAATTGAAATTAATGGATTTTAAAAGAAGCTACAAATAAATCATCATAAATTACTTTATAAAAAAGTATGCAAAAGTGTTTTCTTAACAATTTGCAATTATTGAATAAAAGAAGTTTAAAGTCAAATGTTTTAAATCGCAATCAAATTGCCTAGTTCCTAAATATCAAAATGAAACGTGTATGTTTTTGTTATTTGATCTTCAGTGTATTACGTTGGACGTGTTTAGCACATTCTTCGTCGCTTTTATTGTACGGGTATATGATTATATACAAAACACCTATTCATAATAATATGCCTTATAAGGCTTCGTTTGAACAATTTTTTATGGAACCACTAGCTATTGAAGTTAATACAAATTAATTTCGCACTTCGATAAGCAGTATGTTTTAATTAAAATCAACATAATACAACCTTTCATTTACTTTCATTTTTGTAGTAGCATGAACACAAATCAGCATTTTATTATATAAGAGTTTTTATTGAATAAAAAATATAAAAGCAACTTAATTGCTTTTTTAAATCATCAAGACTCAGTTTGGAGTTAAGTTCCACATTTGATTGTGAACTAATGCAGCTTTTCGCCGCGATGTCTCCATCTTAACAAGATTTGCATGTATCAAATTCGTTATCTAATTATTTCATGTAAAAACGCATATAAACTAAATTAATAGGTAAAAATGAAACTTTCGCATAATATACACAGCACAGAGTTTATCATATGTCGCCAACTAAATTACTGTTTAATGTAAGTGTAATTTAAATTAGCTGATTTATGTTTAACAGTATGTGAAGTGGTACTTTAACTACCTTACATATAAAATACTTTCTTAAGCATGTACACAATCAAGACGTAGTTTTCCAGGCATGACAAATACATATACTTCAAAATAACATAACAGCTTAAACATAAAAAAGCTTGACATGAATTAACACAATGTTTTTTTCCAAAACAAACACAAAATAGAAACCTTACATCAGCAGAATTATTCTCGGTTAGTTATTTCAGCAGCATAATTGTCATATATGTTTATTTTGATAATTGCTTATCATTATGCAAAACAGTGTTCTACCCTTTATCTAACATGCAGTTAAATACTCAGTTTAATAGTTACTTTTTCATATAAATATGTTTTGCTTATTCAGCAAATACGTTTACATAGTTAAAACACAATACTAGCTGTTCACTTAAGCATTTTCATCCAGCGTTTTATTTAAGATAAGCACAGACNTATATGTTTATTTTTATAATTGCTTATCATTATGCAAATCAGTGTTCTACCCTTTATCTAACATGCAGTTAAATACTCAGTGTAATAGTGGCTTTTTCATAAAAATATGTTTTGCTTATTCAGCAAATACGTTTACATAGTTTAAACATAATACTAGCTGTACACGTAAGCATTTTCATCCAGCGTTTTATTTAAGATAAGCACAGACAATCTTCCTCGAGACTTTTGTAGGTCTTTTTGTAGGTCAAATGGTGACGTCATAAACACGATTTTTTAGATTATATAGCAGCGCTGTTTAAACAATAATGCTAACAAACTAACTTTAACTCAAAATGAGCAGTTCCATACAAACACCCCGCGTGCAAAAGGAAGCAACTGCTCATAAGCATATCAATTGTTTGTTCGAAGTTGTTTCCCATGTTTAAATACTAATGGATTATAATTATATATCCGTGTCATTGGGTGGTGCAATATCCCAGCAAGGGCTTATCATCGTAAGGGAAAAACATCATCATTCATAGTATGCATATTATATACACTTACATACACGATTGCGCCTTAGGATATTGTCTTGGTGGGGGTATACATTTGCATACCTGCCATTTGAACAAGTTACAGACTGAATGCCGTTACGATACAGACGTTTTATCATCATATCCTGGAATTACAAAGTCATTACACACGTCGATTAATAACTAACAAAATATTTGTATTTATGTATTATTAAAAGAATTCGTCCAGTTAGACGCATGGTATTTTTCAGTAAACTTCCTTTAAGGCAACAAGAAAAAAATAACTATTTTCAATTTGGAATAACCTATCCAAATAAATTCGGTCTATACATTTGAGTAAATTATAATAACAAATCGCCGACGACCGTATATATATATATATATACAATATATACCCACATAACATGGTATGGCTATATATGTTGATGGCATTTACATGGTTTTAGTAATTCATTTTTGATACATGATTCAATTCCGCTTCTTCTGTCTGTGTTAGCCAACCGTTTCAGTGGCCTGGTGCGACGAGTAAAGATGACGATTATATGTTATTTAATACTATTCAATGTTGAAACGCTGAGTAGTATATGGTCACTTACATTAGATAAATGACTCGAGTAACTCAGAACAAAATACCAATCAAGGGCATTGCCTGAAATCTCCCAACATTGTATANCTTGATACTTATGCTACGTATTCATTTTATTTTCATCTTTAAAGCATGGGAATACCAACGCATATGCAAATAGTTGTGCAAATATACCGTCATACAGCATGGTTGTATTGTTTTGCGTAAAGGTACTTTACTTTGTAAAATTAGTTTAATGTAACTGCATGGCATTTTCCCTGAGTATTTATCAATTCTTAAATAAGTAAACCAATTGACATTCATGCCGCACGTATTAATGTTTTAAGAAAAATCGTAAGTAAAACAAGTTTCCGATGACCATCGGCTTTCAAAGCATGCAGTTTATTAATATATACATGTATGAGATAATTTAATGTTGAAACTTAGTTTAGCATATTCATTTGCAAGACAAGCACCACTTAAAAAAGCAAAACCCTTTTCCGATATGAAAATGTGTTACTTATGATACTTGAAAACACTTTATCTTCCAGAAATTCTACTAAACTCATTTATTACTATAAGTTACTGCCAGTTCATTTTAAGCAATATAATATTACGTAGCATAATTACAAATCTATTATTTTTATTTTATTTTTGTTTATTTTTTAAGCTTGCTTTTTACAGAGTCAAACAGCGATTTGCACAGTCCGTATAATAAACAAATGAAGTGAATCTCATTACCTTTGCAGGATCTTTTCTAATTCCTTCAGAGATGGTCTTGTCACGGGCGTATTTCGTTGAGCTGTTTTTGATGGTTCATTTAACAAGTTAGACAATCGTAAATAGTTTTCAATAGACATTCCATCGTGTTCTCTTTTCTTAATGTCATTATCTGCATAATCAGAGACGTCACCTTGGCTGTCAATAGTGTCCGAAGAATCCAGCGGGTTGTCTACTGATCGTTTATAATACCCACTCTGTATGGACCGAGTACATTCGAGAAAACGACCGTACTCCGACATCAACCGATGGTAGTCGAACGGCGTGTTTTCTTGCAGGAAAACCATCAAGTCCGCGGAATTTAAACCTACAGCATAAAGTTTAAATATAGACCGATACATTAAAACAACCTATTACAAAATAAGGATGTACGTATATAAAAAAAATGTTATCCCCACGTGGTTATCTCCGCCGTCCGTCCGTCCGTCTGTCCGTCCGTCCTGGCTACTATCTCCTCCTACACTATTAGCACTAGAACCTAGAAACTTACACACATGGTAGCTATATTCATATGTTCGACCCTGCACTATTTGAAATTTTGATCTGACCCCTGGGTCAAAAGTTATGGGGTTGGGGTGGGGCCGGGTCAGAGATTTTTACTCATTGTTTTAGGTTATTTTACATTAATTTCTTCATTTCTACACAGATGCACTTCAAATTGATACTGGACCTCTCTTATGACAATACGGTCAATCTCAACCATGCATGGCCCCATTCCCAGCCCTGGGGCGCCCCGCCTACATAGGCCACACCCACCCAAAATTGCCTTTTACTTTAATTTCTTCATTTCTACACGGATTCACTTCAAATTCATACTGAACTTCTCTTATGGTCGGTCAATCTCAACTATGCATGGCCCCATTACCAACCCTTGGGTACACCTAGGTCAAACATTCGGCGTGGTGATACGCATCGGCCTCTACCGCGCCATTTCTAGTTGTAGTTGATGTTATTATTTCATTCACATCATTTTCGAACATTTGACTAATTATATATTTTTTTATACCTTTAAATTTTGAGTACCGATCGACAACGTTCAATGGATTATCTCCGCAGGGGTGGGCGTGTCCAACAGTCAGTAGTGTCAGGCAGACTAAGGGCAATTGTATCAAGATGTCCATTCTGGTGTGGTGCTGAAATTTGTGAAAATGTTAAAAAAAAATAAGTTATCGTATTCGTTTTTAGGTAAAGCATCACTTTGTGTCTCTTAATATCGTACAATTAGTATTAACCTTGCAGAGAACTTTAGTTGAAGATTATGTACAGCAGAGAAGAATTTATTAATATTTGTTGTTTTGAAGATATGTGTAATCATCAGTATCATGAGAAAACACTTTACAAAAGTTCTATAAAATATTAATTTTGAACATCTGCAGTTACAACACGCACTCAAAAGCATATTACAAGGTACCTGTGTCGGTTCATGTGTGTGCATTTTGAATATATATATTTTTTTTTTACTTCTTCCGCTGCGATTGTCATTTATGCGTAAAACTTAACTTTTAGGATTGCCGATGTGTCTTACCGCTACATTAATCGGAAAAATCGTATGCATGAAATTACATTTATACCAATCGTAAAACTTAGCAAATAAGTGGTTTTCATTGAAATACATGACGTTTTTCAAATATATATTTGAATAACGAGTATACCGATGTGTTTCATAACAAAGGCATTTACGGTCTTAGATTTTTGTTTTGTTTTTGCAAAACTTACTTACATGATATGCAGAATATTTTATTTGTAATAAGTGTTGACCAGCTCACATTAAAACTGTTCAATATCACTCTTAACTGTTTAGAGTTTTGATTAAAATACATTTGCTTTGTAAACTACTGTTTTCTACAACATGAATATTTACGATACGTTGTATTTGTATAACTATAATTTTAGATATTAAATTACATCAATGTTTTAATTAAACTTCGTAATACTGATTAAATGGTTTTTTAATAACTGATATAATAACTTACCAAATAGTTATGTTCAATTATAAATGATGCAAGGGTTAAAAATGACGCCGACAATCAGCATATCAGAGTCTTTATATAAAATAAATCGAACAAAATAATCCCAATAACAATAAAACTATTCATATATCCACCGGATATAGACGCCATCCAATTTTATATCGACACATTTTAATATCTGTTAATATATTATTTTATTATATTATGATTTTTCATTTGTACAGCAAAGTTGACCATGGTTGAAACTCGACCTGCTGATATTACGTTGTATATCGCCCGGAGTTAATTGTCAGCAATTTCAGAAATGAAAAGGTCGTTTCAGAATAAGTTTTAATGTGTTTTCTTACTTTGTGTCGCCATGGTAATTGATATACTATACTACACTGGTGAATTCCAGTAGTGTTTGTTGATTTGTTTTCGAAAAGATACACACTGTTTTAAGTGTAATCAGTAAATTGATAATAATTTGTTGACGTTCCAGGCATCTATAAAACATATTATATATCAATAATGTTTAGAATAAGAACAAAAGAGATTATTTGAAGATACCAACCAGCAATATAGTTTTGAATATGCACACTGCCGAGCAAACACGCCTTACGGTAATTGTAATGCATGTTGAAGAAGGTTGTGTTTATACGTAGACACACGACCCATTTACATACCAAAATTGTGTACATCCATCCCAATTCATAAGATAGTTTAAGTTATAATTGTTTTATTTCTATCTGTATTATCAGATATTCAATCGAGATTTAATCATTGTTATATAAAAGCCTCTATAACACTCAAAATCANCGCCATGAAATAAAATCATTTTACAAAGAAATTAAATTTCAAACATTAGTTCTATTACGTTCGTTTATCAAAAGACATACGAACATATAAATTCATACTTCGAATTAAATCAGACATGCTACGAATGTCAAGTATGACCACCTACACGATATTGTACATGCATAATAACATTTATGGTTACGTCTGTCTGCAATATTATGCACGAGTCTTAGTGCAGCTCATTCCTGGAATTGTTTTGTAAGTAACTGGATATTTATTTATTAATTGCTGTTTCTAAAATAAAAGGCTTTTATTTTTTTATAAAATTGAATTTTATAGTTGTTTTTGTTTCATAAAGAGAAGAAATTTCGCGAGGAAGTTGCAATTCTACTGCTCTCTTTTGCATCCAATCATTAAGTGCTAAAGTGGAAATTTAATTTGAAATGTATTCTTTTAAAGTTGCTTCTTGATTTTGATACTTATTCGTTTACTAAAGTTTCGTGTTGTTAGCTGTAGCTGTTCATTTATACTGTAGTGTTTTTTCTGAGGTTTGGAGCTCTCTAAAACCTCGTTTTAGCCCAAAGTGTGTTTTTGTCATTGTCATTGCAAGGCGATTTCCCCAACGTATTTCTTTCAAGTGTTTCGTCTGTTTCTATGTTTTAAATAGTGTAAATATTCCATTCAAGTATCTCTGGTGTAAGGTTTGGAGCTCCAAACATCGGTTTAAAACCCCAATGCTTGTCATGAATGTTCCAGAGCGCTGACCCCAGTATTATTCATGTTTTAGTTTGTTTGTGTTTGTGTTCCGTCTCACCGTCTGTAGTGTGTTTGTGCTCTATCCATATCTTTTTATAATAAGATTTCTTTCCTGACCCTAGGCGTTGACCCTAGCTTCATTCAAATCTATGCTTAATATTGTGCTGCGTGAAACGTCTGGAATTGTATAGGCCATTGATAACCTACCTAAACTAAACAACTAGTGGATGTTTACAATACTTTATTTCTTGACGATGTTCATTCAGGTTCATTTTACCTATAATGGAATCAATGTGTCTTTCTTAGAGCATTTTATAATTTTCTATATGTTCCGATAAGGCATCATTATGACTGTTTTTATGGTTTTCGCGCTTTTCATCAAAATCAATGGTTGAACGGGAGACTGAATTCAAACCAATAGAATCGGACTATAATCGGTTGAAGGTGTGAACAGTAACATATAATGCTGAATCGCATTTATTAACAATGCCACGGGTAGCAGCAAAGTAACATCAAAAAAACGTGTAGCTGCCTAAAAATAAACGTCGAATGCTTAAATGAGCACGAAGTGACAACGTATATAAAACCTTGCACATACCTCAATCGCTGCTAGGCTATGACGAAAAGACCTTTCAGTAAATTCGAAGGTGCCCGTTTATCAATCAATAACTCGTTCTGTAAATGCGTTTGGCTTTTAGCATAATCAAGAAAACGTATTCCAAATACAGCAAACAATGAATCTCTAGCAAATGTATCAGAGAGAAATTATTGTTCTTGTCAACTGCTTTTGTAACAGAACTACAGCTAATAACATAAAATGCTCAAAACGGTCAACGCAATTCATTGCGGATTAAAACCGATTTTTGGGCTGGTCGAACCTCACTCTTACCCCATAATTAATCACAAACAAAACGCGCGTCTAAAACGACCTCAATCAAATGTATCTTTGTAAACAGATAATGAAAACATATGGGTCAAAACGCGATGCGTTAATCGAATATTAAGCACCTGATGATAGTGTACTAAAATCGTCAATATCAGAAATATATTACAATTAATATGGAATATGTTTCTAAGCTTTTAGCATAAAAGGAAATATGGTCAATCTGTAAGGGATATTAAACTGTCAAGTTAGCGATTTATCAACAAAAAAAAACATAGCTTTACTGCTTTGAGCCTCTGAAGACTGAAATATGACAACCTAGAAGACTTCAAGTAGAAGATTGTTATTGAAATGTACATCTTATTTGATGTCAATATATCTAGTTTGCGGATGGATTAAAATCGTCAGATTTGAGAGTATTTTTATGTTATTGTCGCAAACGTGGTTATAACCTAGTTCTTCAGAAATAATAACTTTGAAAGCGTGGGCCGACCTGGGTAATTGTAATCCGCATCTCCCCATGTTTGGAAAAAACCCACCTTACTACTATGTTCAGCCAACGCTGATTTATTTTAAGCAATATTGGTAGTTTGTATCAGATAAAAATAAAGTTGAAAAGGTATGTGATTTAGAACGGATTTAACAACGCGTCGCTTGATTGCTATAGTGCTCTAACTACCAATTTCATTTTTTTGGAGAAAAACGCATTTAAAGGTGTAACCTTTATTTTCTAACTTATTTATGCACGTATGTGGACACAAATATACCGGAGTATTTATCAGCAAACGGAGAATATGAATATAATTGAATATTTATTTTAGTAAATTATATGTTAATGTAATTTGCAATTGTATGTATGGAGATTCAGCTCAAAAAAATATATAAAAATCGTGAATTACTTTGCTCTATCTCCCGGAGATTGTGCAGTACAGCATTCACCCGTATGGGAGATGGAGAAAAATAGCATCGAAAAACTTCTTCTTTATTCTATACAAAATGTGGGATAGAGCAAACTGGAATCGAACAACTTCTTCTGTGATGACTGAATCTTGAATCCGATTACGTCATATTAAAGATCTCGTTCTCACGAACACAGCGATATAAAAAAACTCATTTTTGAAAACAAATGGAGATATAGCACTATAGCAATAAAGCGACGAACGGTAAACTTTAATTTTACACCCAGATTAGTTTTGGTGTGTTGTTGTTGTCGCTGCTGCTGTTGGTGTTCTAGCTTATTCCGGAATAAATCTTTTGCACGTTGTGTGGCGAAGAAAACGGGATACAGACGCAATGGCGTTAACATGTTAGATACTTTAGCCTCAGGCTAACATCACTGAGTTGCTAACACGTCAACATGGATTCGACTTCGCTTTTGATCGGTTTTATTACGCTTGTTTTGACCATGCTCGCAATCTCTTCAAGTCCTTCTCGACTCTCATGGGTCTCCACTACCTTTCTGCCGGGTTGACCACGTCCTCAAAACGTCCTGTTATGACGCTAATCACGTCCTTTTCGAAATAAAACCAGTCTACACATGTAAAATCTAGTTATTGTCAATAGCTTACGGAAACCAAAAGAGTCGACATCCCACATACTCACTATGATCATTCCATTTCTGTACCTGGGCAAATAAATATAAGATAATACTTTAACGATAAAGTTTGTGAATTGCATTGTGGTTGTGTTTTCGGTTTCACTTTTCGGGAATTGTTTGTTCGATTGGTTGAATCGGTTGTCTTTATTGATGTGACATTAACTCGCGGAAAATGATGCGATTAACAACAATATTTAGTTTCCTGATATATTCAACAAAAATGGGGTAGGAACAGTTTCGGTAATCGTAAATAAAAGTTTTTCCACATACAATACTTGTTTAATTTGCAGATTTTCAAAACTGTCTACCCAAACAGGGATTGGAATCTAATTTCGTTTGTTCAAGTTGTTAAACGCGTCCGGTTTTCAAGGTCATATAGTCGAAATCAATATTTGTGTTCGTATTCAATCTATAATTGTGAATGCATATAACTGAGTTTTGCTGCGCCCTCTCGGCTTCAAAATGTAGCTTTTTGTTGTAAGCAGCAAACCATTAATGACGAAATAACAACAGCCATTCAGTGTTGCATATCAGTTAATGCGATGCAGTTATAAAACTCACCGTATTTGCCCTTAAACAATCGATAAGGGGATCGGTTACTAAAACGTCAACTGAATTCATTACATTTATTTTTCAAATAGGTGTTATGTCGAGAGGAAATGTTCAGTGTTCCACTTGTGCCACAATATAAACTGCAAAATGGCGCCCATTTGATACCTCGCACCGATGGCTTTCTCTTTCAATTAGTGGCGTAAGTCTGGCGGAAAGAATATGGCAAGTTCGGTTTGAAAATCAAGAGTTTTTGCATGCGAATAAATGCATAATTAGATATTCTCACTNTGCATATCAGTTAATGTGATGCAGTTATAAAACTCACCGTATTTGCCCTTAAACAATTGATTAGGGGATTGGTTACTAAAACGTGAACTGAATTCATTACATTTTTCAAATAGGTGTTATGTCGAGAGGATGTGTTCCGATTTGTGCCACAATATAAACTGCTAAATGGCGCCCATTTGATACCTCACACCGATGGCTTTCTCTTTCAATTAGTGGCGTAAGTCTGACGGAAAGAATATGGCAAGTTCCGTTTGAAAATCAAGAGTTTTTGCATGCGAATAAATGCATAATTAGATNATTAGTGGCGTAAGTCTGGCGGAAAGAATATGGCAAGTTCCGTTTGAAAATCAAGAGTTTTTGCATGCGAATAAATGCATTATTAGATATTCTCACTCGACGCTTATTGATAAATGTTTTTATATATTGGACAAACAAATACGTTTTATACGATTTTTGTCCCATCAATATTTATTATATTAAAAACGATAGTTATTGAAAAATTATTTTTGTTAGAGTAAAAGGACTTTATTAAAAACAAACATGTTGTTTATAACGACTTGACTTACTGAAAAACATTTGAGCCTTGTTCTGCGAAAACTGGGCATAATGCATGTGCGTAAAGTGTCGTCCCAGATTAGCCTGTGCAGTCCGCACAGGCTAATCAGGGACGACACTTTCCGCTTTTATTTTCTTTTAAATGAAGTCTGTTCTTAGCAAAAATCCAATTTAGGCGGAAAGTGTCATCCCTGATTAGCCTGTGCGGACTTCACAGGCTAATCTGGGACGACACTTTACGCACATGCATTATACCAAGTTTTCGCAGAACACGACACATATGCTATTTTACAGCATGTGTTACATAATAACTTGTCAATGCATTTTCAAATAATACTTTTTTGAGATATATATCAGTAGAGATGTGCGACTTTCTCAATAAAGACTATGGTTAATTGATCCATCCAGGTTAAAAGTTATTTAACAAACAGAATTGTGTGCATAATTTAAAATAAAGAACACATACATATTAAAATTGAGTATTGAATTGTTTTGTTTAGCTTTGGTAGTTTTGTAAAGACAACAATACGTCTTCCTTTTTCGGTTTACTTTCAAGTTCAGTTCAATAATAAATCCAACGAGTTACTTGAAGTATTTGTTATTTTTTATCATTGATTTATATATAGTTCATGTTTTTGTATTAAATATCGCGTGCTTGAACTAGTTGGCCACTTGGTTAAGATGACGTCCCTAAACCCAACACTAATCATCAATATGCAGACTGCACCTGCTAATATGGGAGAGGCTCATATTTTCTCTATGATGAATTTTGCTTTTCGAGGGTCAGCCGTCTCTCGGTGAAGACGCGATGGCAGTAAGTAAACACTTTATCCATAGTTCAGAATAGCTCAAAATTGAGGGAATGTTGTGTTTTGTTTTGGGATTATTTTTTTTCTTCGAATTAATGAAATGAAAGAGTAAATGGTGTAGGAGAATTACGATCTACAAAAGGTGTCATTTTATTCGTTTCTCAACGAAAAATGTAATAAAAACAGTTAACCATTGATGTAAAGAAGCATTTTTTATTTGACGAACATTCAGATTAATATAGATGTTTATACTGTAAACAAACTTATGTGGTGTGGTATCTACTAAGAAAGATGATGCCAACAATACTTTTTAGTCAGATGTTTAATTCATTTATGCCTAGCGTCTAGAAAAAAAGGCCTTTGCAAACAGCGTAGACCCAGATGAGACGCCGCATGATGCGGCGTCTCATCAGGATCTGCGCTGTTTGCTTAAAGGAATTTCTGTAAGAAATATTCTAAATATAGAAAAAAAAATACTAGACATCCCTAATTTTGGAAATAAATTGATCTAATTTAGAAGGATGGGAGAGTCTACTAGGCATAACTGGATTAATTCAGGCATTACCAAATCAGTTTATAACTTGCCAACATTAACATGACATTCGCGAACTATATAAGAACACAAATATGCACATTTATTGTGCCCTACATTTGTATTCGGGTTTGTTCGTGCGAGGAAATCACGAATTTATTTATTCTATTTCATTCGATTTATTTTATATTTAATACATGAACAAGTGTATTCCTTTTTACCGCACTTAAATATATTCCTTTATAACGTTCAATGCCAGTACAGGTTCACGTTGTCGATCTTTAAAACAAAAAATATGAGTTCACATGTCCAATTATATAAAATTATTTTATAATGAAAAGGCAAATCATTGCACTCGTTTATCAAGAGAATATATCAACACAAGTATTTTGTCCACAATTAATTAGTTTCTGCAACTTGAAGAAAACGTACTCGAATATATACCACTTATTATTTCTCATAAAGAGAAGGCTAGTGTGGAATGCTATCTAGTAATTTCGTAGAAGATATCATCGTCGCCGTCTTCAGACGTGACTCTGCCTTGTTCGCGTGTCTGTGACGTGACTCTGCCTTGTTCGCGTGACGTTTGAGGACTGATTATGCCAGATTCATAAAGAACACGGGATAGCAGCTGTCCACCAGCAGGTCGTATGTCGTCACGTGCTTGACCCGCGATCATGTGCCTTTCTCTCAATGGGTTGGAACGTTTGTATATACCGTATTCAAAAGCTCTTATGCAGTCGTAATATGCCCGTCTTTCCGCGATGATCCGCTGATAGACCGGTGGTAAACCATCTTTTAACAATCCGAGAACATCGCCCGACTCCATGCCTAAAGATAAATTTACAAAGTGGAATTCATATGTGCGATCAAGTTTAAGAAATTTGCATAAATCTTGTATGTATTAATTCAATAAGCAACTTGGCCCAACATAATCATCGTATGTTACTCGTTGCCCCTAATAACACACTGAAAAAAGTTCAATTCCTTATTGATGAGCGCCCTTTGCCAGTTATACATTTGTCTACATTATCTTATTAGGTATAAGGTTGTAGCGCCCTTTGCCAGTTATACATTTGTCTACTTTATTTTATAATGTATAAGGTTGTGAGCGCCCTTTGCCAGTTATACATTTGTCTACTTTATTTTATTAGGTATAAGGCCCTTTGCCAGTTATACATTTGTCTACTTTATCTTCTTAGGTATAAGGTTGTAGCGCCCTTTGCCAGTTATTCATTTGTCTACTTTATCTTATTAGGTATAAGGTTGTTAATTGATTGTATCGATTGTTATTTTTTCATTCCTGCTGGTAAGTTTTGGTTTGCAACAGGTAATAAATTATAGGAAAAAAAGATCCATTAGCCTATGTTTTTCGAAAGAAGCTGCTTATGTTAAAGATGTTTCTGCTGCGTTGTCTTATAACTGATGACGAGAGAAAGAATCCTTATTTTTCATATTGAAATCGATAACGATAATATAACCGATGGATGTAATTACAATAATAGTTGATGAGAATATATGTGTAATACTGTTAATGCTTTCAAAGGCAGAACAAACAAAACGTTTGTGTATCAAATACCTTCTACACATGAAGTACAACGCCGCGATGCACAATATTTATTTATATAACTTGCAGATGGCAAGCAGGAAACAGTGATCGTCCCAATGGACTATCTAACTCAATGACAGCTATTTATGGTTTCATATTTATGTGCATTCTAATAAGAGCCCACGAACGATTATACATATCCCAGAACGCAGTTTGTTATCTTAGAAGGAATCGATACGTTGCGTGATGAATGTAATTAACATCATGACGTGCAACTTAAACGGAAACTAGACCTATGTACTAAAGTTCGTTGAATATCTGCTCATATATATATAATTTTACCGAAAGGAATCCCAGATACTGGACTGCTGTCATAATGCTTCTATCAAACTATTTAAGTCAATGTTGTTGAACCTCAAATGCTCTTTCATCGTTACAATATTATTACCGATTGCGTTTGAACATTGATTCAGGTTCTGAATCGGATTTTTTCCGCATGATTGGGTTTGGACAACAGCTAACAGCACGGCCATCAAAATAAGAAACATCTTTGCCATATCTGAAATGATACATGAGTAACATATATTTTTATAAGTTAAACTTACAAACCAATCACTCTGTTACAGATACATTTTAGTCTTCTATTTTTATAGGCACATGTTGGTCTTCTAAGAACGGTTGATTTGTGGACACTGTATCCGTCAGATTCAATTGTACATTTATAATTATTGATAAACAAACCTATGAAAAGGTCATTCCGACTATAGCATCAACATCGTCATGCCTACTGATAGATCGGAGCTTAAAGATGATTAAGTCCGCATAAATGAATAATGACGCACGGAAATATTAACAGATAACTGCATTTGTGACAATTATTTTGATGTGAAATTTTCTTTGTACCATTTTTCCACGCTCGATTCCAAACGGTATCATATAACAAGAATACTGAATGAAAATCTTTCAGTTTTATCTTATTATCATTCCCCGTTACTCCTAGATCATATAAGACGCGGTCTGGGAAAGGGGGGGGGGTAATTCATTCGCGTTAAGTGTCGTCCCAGATCAGCCTGTGCAGTCCGCACAGGCTTACAAGGACGACACTTTCCGTTTTCATGATATTTTTCGTTTAAAGAAAGTATGTTTTCGCAAAAAATCCAGTTTAGTAAGAGATTGTCCTTCCTGATTAGCCTGTGCAGACTGCACAAGCTTCTATTGGACGACACTTTATGCACTTGAATTAAACCCCCTTTTTACAGAACGATTTTCATATCCCATTTCCTACACTTATTTCATTCTAGTTCTTCATACAATCGACAGACCAATATAAATAATGTTGTTTTAAATTTCTTTCCTACACAGAACAGTATTTCTTACCCAACGCTCACATAAAAGCTGAATACCGTGTTATAGATTTAAATCATCACATTAACCCTTTCAGATCTATGATAATTTTCTCAAAATGCCAATAACTGATTACACAAATAAACATCAAAATTAAAAAAGCAAAATCCAGCGTTTGCGATAAAACACTAAGATACTAAATTCGTGTTTGTTTTCGATGTTTTATTTAATAAGAATTAAAACAAAGTATTGTTTTTTTTTTTACATTTCCTCTTCGAAAACAATGTCCTGATCACATGCAGTAGAACGGATAAGTTCTTCGAAGTAAATGTAATGTTATCAAGTTTTCATTTACATACCATATATGAACACAGTAATGCAAAAAAATGCAAATAACTAAATTGAAAGTTAAAATGAATAGTATGAAATATCAATTAGAAGTTGTCTAAATTTGGTTAAACATCTGCCAAACATGACCACTTGATCACACATGTTCGTAACGCTCGTACTTGAAGTGTGGTTCAGTGGTCAGTTTAATAAATAAGCCACTTTTATATTGGAATAAATAAGTTTGAACAAAAAACAGTGTCTTAATCACACTATACGTATAACTGTATTTAACTAATGTTCGTTACGATATTCTGAGTGGAAATAGGTTGCCCCATGACGTTTAAGACGATCGTTTATAACTCAATGCCTCCGTCTGATATTCCAATTATTGCACATAAATTTTCATTTTCAGTTTATATTTTTTTCTATTTTAATAAGAATAATATTTTGTATTATTATTCACTTTATTATGAAAAATGACGATAACGATTCTTAGCACATTATACATTTTTTTACCAAAAAAATTGATTCAGTATTCTAAGAATCAAAAACATCTTCTAGCAAAATACCTGGTTTGAAATATACAATTAATTGTATTATTACTAAGTGGTTTAAATAATCGTTTATACCCTCATTGTAAAAAAGTGTTTTTAGAATAAATACCAAAACAATGCACAATGATTTGCGTTGTAAAATCAGTCTTTTTATGGTGTAATATTTTAAACATGGAACACAATCTTATCCATGAACAGACCCAAGCGTTTGAGTCTCTATATGTGAAATACATCAAGAATTAAAGAACATCATCAAAACTAACTATCATAAATATTCTTTTCCGACCGTTAGTTATCATGAATACTTAAAATAGATCAGACTATTACTCACGTAAACACCATAGCTGCACGTACCTTTGAAAGGAACGAAAGAGCGACCGTCTAATCCAAATTTGTTAACCATGACTGCCGTTGGATTTCGATGCGCGTCGTTCCCTTATACGCATTCTTGCCCCATGGGGCCGCCATGGTCAATCCTTGCGCGTTGAAGTCAAATACAAATCGATTTACAGCTGACAATGATCGTGCAATTTAATTATAATATGCACGACAACATCTGCGTCACGTGTCCTCCAATGTTTTGTCTAATATTGGTTTGTACAGAAGATCTAAGTCGAGTATTGTGTGGTTAGACTAAGTCAATACTTGTTGCTTGACGAACATGTAAATGAAACCACACCTTCAATTTATATGAACCATATGTTAATGTATTCTACTTTGTTTTAAACATACCTACTGTACATACATAGTTTAAAGAGTAGAAACAATTATCTAAACATAACCATAAATTATTGAGTCGTTGCCAAGAACTTGTTCTTCAATAAATATTTTAATTTATAAAGTATGTGATAATTTCTTTATGTAAATATTTTTTAAGACATCGGATCATTCTGAAAAAAATATGTACAGCAACTGTTGGAAGCTACTGATCATTTACCACCAAAAATCTGTATTAATCAAGCCATTTTATGTCAAGAGCGCATTATTCAAATTGACGAAATGCTTTTATGAATGTCATAAAACATTGTTCGTATCTATTTTGTCCAGGCATTTACTTTTTTTATTTAAATAATACTGAACATATAACGTTTTTATTTTATTGTTTGAAATATAATGGAACTACTAACGGATCCTATCGAATTAATTATAACTGTTCATTTATTGTCCATATCCTTTATTTATGATTTAGCATTCTCGTCGTACTGGTGACCCGTTTTCCCGTTATATGATTGTACAGTTGCTGCAGAAATCATCACTTCTTAAACCTTAATATATATGGGTGAATGATTATCTCAAAACAGACTATCAGTACGANTGCCCCATGGGGCCGCCATGGTCAATCCTTGCGCGTTGAAGTCAAATACAAATCGATTTACAGCTGACAATGATAAAGGTCTTGCCATTATGAGAATGTCGCACGTGTTGCCGCGAGCAGTCGAGCAGATTTAGCGATTTTGTATAATATTTTCATTGTCAGTGTTTTGTTTCAGTTCATTAGTTAGTATGAACATTCAACACAAAGATTTGAATATTGGCATTATTTAATAACAAATAGAGATCTACATTGCAAAAATGTGCCTCCTATAGATTCAACAATCCAATCATGTGTTTGAATATAAGTCAATAGAAAACATCAACAGAAACCAATTTGATTCCACTTTTATTTTGTTCGTGTTTTAACAAGCAAATAATGTTTCTCTTTTCTAATTAACGTGTTCGTAAAGTCAATAGACAGGTAAGTATAAATAATATTCAAACAGTTTAGCCGAATATATTTTATCAATGAAATACAAACACAAGATGCAATGTGGAAACATTGAATTAGATGGTTCTCAGATCTGTTGGCTGTTTTGTGACATTCTTCACTGTGTAGGAAGTTAGTGTGGTCCTAATGGCTGGTTTGATGGAGTTAGTTAAAGTTGGAGTATTTTGCCTCGGATGCATGCTGTCATACCTGAAACACAAAGTGTTAAACACAGATGTTTAAGAAATAATCCGTGGGTTATTCGACAACAAACTATAACGTAAACGAATTATTTCGATTATAACACGATTTTTACTTTAGATTTATACGACGTATCTTATGTTTCTTGTTTACTATTTTCCCATAAAAATAACTTTCTATCGATCAGATCTCCGCCGACAATAACAGCCAAACTGGATGGGAACAATCCGGCACAAAATCTTTTTTTCAGATGGATTGCTGTATCGGTAGAAGATAACACGTGTCATTTCGCACGTTTGCTAAAATAAGAACAACAACAACTTGTGCAAACTAACATGTTTACATGGTTCACTTTTAATTAACGCAAGAGTGTTACAGCTATGATTATTATTATTATGACTATTACGCTGGTGGAAAATGTATCGGCATGTTTTGTTTAGTTACAGCGCATGCTTTCGGTGTATAAGCTCCGCCCATAATTATTGCAGAATAACCCATAGACGATTTTCTTCTTTGTTTATATGAAATTTGGCACGTGCCGTGTTAAAATACATGATATCCGATAATAAATGACGTTTAAAATGCAACATATTAAGGTATTTGCAAATGGAAAGTTACTTAAAGAATGTTCATTTTAATTATGTCATGAAATTGTCAATATTCTGAAGCACTTTGTTCATACGTTTACTGGTGGTCGTGTGTAATACATAATCTAATGCTGGTATATGCTGGTTCTTGATACTTATGCTACGTATTCATTTTATTTTCATCTTTAAAGCATGGGAATACCAACGCATATGCAAATAGTTGTGCAAATATACCGTCATACAGCATGGTTGTATTGTTTTGCGTAAAGGTACTTTACTTTGTAAAATTAGTTTAATGTAACTGCATGGCATTTTCCCTGAGTATTTATCAATTCTTAAATAAGTAAACCAATTGACATTCATGCCGCACGTATTAATGTTTTAAGAAAAATCGTAAGTAAAACAAGTTTCCGATGACCATCGGCTTTCAAAGCATGCAGTTTATTAATATATACATGTATGAGATAATTTAATTTTGAAGCTTAGTTTAGCATATTCATTTGCAAGACAAGCACCACCGAAAAAGCAAAACCCTTTCCCGATATGAAAATGTGTCACTAATGATACTTGAAAACACTTTATCTTCCAGAAATTCTACTAAACTCATTTATAACTATAAGTTACTGCCAGTTCATTTAAAGCAATATAATATTACGTAGCATAATTACAAATCTATTATTTTTATTTTATTTTTGTTTATTTTTTAAGCTTGCTTTTTACAGAGTCAAACAGCGATTTGCACAGTCCGTATAATAAACAAATGAAGTGAATCTCATTACCTTTGCAGGATCTTTTCTAATTCCTTCAGAGATGGTCTTGTCACGGGCGTATTTCGTTGAGCTGTTTTTGANATATATTGTACCAATAAGAAGTGAAGAAAATAAATTACGTTTACATAAACCATCACTCACACCAGAGATACAGAAACCGAACTAATGTAGTTATAAAGTCATCAACATTAAACAAATCAAACCGCGTATTTTCTGTGGATGCGACTTAATATTGTTAGTATTTTAATTATCATTATTATTAACATTACGTGTATTGATCCATAAATAAATAAAAAAATATATCGAGGAACCAGAGGGATGCCCCCCACCCACCCCGTAATTGCGCATTTGTAGGTTAAGTCGTAAGTATGGGAACCGGCACTTGCTGTAAATAACATCCTGAAAAATTAGTGAAGAGTAATATCTGACAATAAGCAAATGTTTACACTTTAAAATATTACATATACAGTTTCATACATTGGAATCATCAGTTCCCGAGACCGTGTGTAGAAAAAAACAAAACAAACATTAGCAAAACTCATTCTATTTCCCCAAGATCGATAAATTCCTGAAAAATCAAGATTTTACAGAAGTTCATTATGGTACATCATTTTCAGATATATGTCGCACAGACAGACAACAAATTTCTAATGATTATGACAATAACTCCTAAAAATTATTGCATCGGAACGACCTGCCAATATTCATAAGTCCAGCCTGTATGGATATTGCATATAACGTTTCTTAGTGATAAATTCATAAAAACAATTTAATGTCATAATTAAAAAGGGAGTACTCCCTAAAGAATCGAAGGAGCGATCTATCTATAAAAAAAATAATATGTCATTGCCAATACGTGGTGTAATAACATTTTGGATATTAAATTACATTCACTTTGATTTTTTCAGTACGTCATACAGGTCTGATAGTTTTTAATAACTGATAAATAACTTACCAGCTAGTATTTACAAATTATTCCTTTTTTTTTCAATATTCTTTACATATAATTATAAATGATGAACGGATTCGGAATAAAGCCAACAATGAGGCAACCTGGGTTTTTATATATAACGAACGTAAATACATAATCTCAATAAAAAATAAAAGTATTCCTATTTCAACTGCAAATATACACAATGCGATACAATTTTATGGTCCTTATATTGGCATGCGTTTAATACCTTAGTATACTATGAGATTTCAATTGAACAGCATAGTGGACCACGGATAAAACTCGACCGTCTAATATCGCGTTGAAAATAGCCCGGAGTTCACTGTCACAAATGAAAATGTCGTTTCAGTTATTCTTAATAGGTTTCTGTTTGGTCTCCGTGGTTACTGAAATCATCAAACAAGCTGTTTAACTCAAGCTGTTTTTACTTGTTTTCGAAAAGCTACACCCTGTATTAAGTATATTCAGTAAATCTATTATGATTTGTTTACGGATCTCGTTTTATGCATACCAAAGAGCCTTGTAGTTCGGCGAGCGAAGACGTTATCATCATCATAATCATCAGCATCATGATCATGATCATGATCATGATCATGATCATGATCATCATGATCATCATAATCATCATCATCATCATCATCATCATCATCATCATCATCATCATCATCATCATCAGCATCATCATCATCACCATCATCATCATCATCATCATCATCATCATCATCATCATTATTATTATTATTATTATTATTATTATTATTATTATTATTATTATTATTATTATTATTTTTATTATTTTTATTATTATAAATATTATTTTTATAAGGAGTAGTAGTAGTAGTAGTTATCATGACCAGGTTCTATATATGTGCAGAAAGAATTAGTTTCAATAAGGGTTATATTAAGAATTATGAACTAATATTTAATCACTCTAAAAATCGTTCATAGTTTAAATACATAGAGCAGCGCGTACACTAAATAAATACTAGACCTATTAATATAATACTTTGGCGAGTTCAAACAATACTATTTACTTTTGTGGACTGATCTTAAAATAAGAACTGATGAAAATAATGTATGTTTACATACCCCATGAAACGTACTAGTGACACTGTAACCTTAATCCTGTACTTATAAAATCTTTCACTATGTGTTTAAGTTCATTGAGTACATTTACTGTAAAATGTAACTAACACTACTACGTCACTGATGATGAGACAACCATTACTGATAATACAAATCCTGTTTGCAATCTTAAAATTACAATCCTTATCAAATACAGTAAATAAATAATCACTGCCTATTTTTATCTAATGGTACCTTTTTTGGTACCTTCTTTTTTTGTTTTCTTCGATCGAATGCTCTCTTCTATTCATGTCCTGTAATACATGTATATACGTTTGTAAATGAACAATTTTACAAATCCTTTCACTTTGCTATATAAAATATATACTGAAGGAATATATTTAATTTATTTGCAGCATAACATCACTCAGCGATCATGCGGTAGCTCCCTGTCATACGGGGCTGCACGATATGCCCAAAGCATACCACGATTTATTGTGATGCACAGTAAATGTAAAACGATATGTAGATCTATCATGATACATTACCTCATGAAGTTAACAAATAGTCTATAATCATCATTATTATTACAGTAAAAATAATTATCAAAAAAGAACCGAAAGCATGTTAACAATGACTAATTTACCGGATTCAAACTACAAATGGCGTAACGTGAAGAAGGGAGGCTACATTTGGAAAATACAAATAAGTCCTTGTATGAAAAATGGTACCTGATTAACTCTTAGCAATCGGTTGAGATTGCAGAAGTTCAAATGATATTAATAAAAGAATCATGGAGATATCCCTAGAATCTCCCGTACAAGAGATATAAATTGCCCTTTAACATTAAAATGTTACTAACATCGTCAGAAGAATCGTTGTCTGCCATTTTATTCAAAAACGCGCCAAATTATGTCAAACAGGTAATTCACAAGTCGAAAGTCAAAAGTCACAAGTAAAAAGTCACAAGTAAAAAGTCATAACTCACAAATCAAAAGGGCAGGTTTATGCTTCCATACTGAACGGAAGTCGAGAAGATAGGACAAATAATTGTGGAAAAGCGTTTCAAACCAACGCAAACTCGTTTCCAAGAAAATCAGAATTCGGACGGACGGACAAAGCGGCGACTTGAAGCTCTCCACTTTCGGGAAGGATATAAATATGAGCGCATGTTGCGTTCAAACTTTAATGAAAGGCATGTGGTATAAGAGGGCGTGTTAAGTTAAACGTAAGAGCTGTTTGTAGTTTTAACTTAAAGCGAGTATATACGATCTTTTTTTTCAAAACAGATAAAACGCTGATGAATAAAAAAAAACTAGAATAACAATAGAAGTAGTAACAAAAAAATAATAACGAATGTACAGTTTTGTGTAGTTGTAAATAAGTTTCTGATGTACATGAGAAAACTACTTGATGTACACAAGAAATGTACACCCGTTAATCTTTGCAGATTCGTTCATAAGACACAAAGACAAAATTCGGCTAAGCATTAAATACGAGTAAACGTGTCGGTATCGGCATTTACGTATTCGTTGTAAATTTATTTAAAGTAACCAATATTTGATTGCTGGTTCCATTTAAAGATAACTATTTGATTTTATATTACTTCCCTCGTTCGTTGTCAGATGTTCGTTATCGTATGTAATCGCTTGGTGTGCGAACATGATGTTTGTAAACAAGGGGACTTCGAGAGTGTTATTGAATGGTTATTTTCTCCCACATCGTTGTCAAAGATCTATGACACACAACTTTCCTTTTAGACACATCAGTGTTCATGTTCACCCACACGTATGTAAGTGCATTGTTAAACCTTTCCTTCAAGACACATCAGTGTTCACCCACTGATATGTAAAAGCATTGTACCGATACCGTTAGGAGACCTAATTTTTAACTAATCGAATTGCTCGTGAATGGAAAAGACGCTGTAACGACCAGGGGGAGCAATAATGATAATAATAATAATAATAATAATAATAATCTCTTTATTTTCCGAAGAAACTCATTAAGACAACACATTGATACTAGGTCATGCACACAGTTTAACAATGGCAATTTTATTTTCAATGAGGCCCTCTTATATATAATATATATACATGTTCGCATGATAATTCAAATATGCATTATGCGTACCATAGTTGTTTGAAGGCCTCATTGAAAATAAGATTGCCTTTGTTAAACTGTTTGCATGACTTTGTATCAATGTGTTATATGTAGTTGGTGTGGGGTGGGGGCACATCATTCAAGCAAATCCGTGAAGGTTTATTTGTGTTTATTGACGCAGACCAATATAGCCATGACGGAAAAGACCTTAACACAACCATGACAATATTTAACAAACAGAACAAAACAATCGATACCACGTACGAAATATTAATGAAATGTATATCACAATAATTACACTAATTAACACACATTTCATAATACAATAATGTTAAATAAAGGAAAACAGTTGAACAACTCACCAGGTTGGAATTAAATGACAGCCACGTGGACTTGCGTCCACGAGACAGTCTTGGCAAATGCAAGCATGGTCAGTAATTGTATAAGGAAATGAACAGTAACATTTGAATGACTAATGAAAATCTTGCATCGGATCAATTCTAAATAACGATTGGACATGACCACAATTGCACGAGCTTTCATTGGTGAACGAACACTGGCGAGAGGACGAAATTCCCACAAAAAAATTAATGTATGTTACATAAAAAGGGAGATAAAAAATTGACCTTACTACACAGTTCCCCTCTTCTTCAAAATGTCTCCAGACATTGTTTAATGTAAGCAATTCGAAAAATAACTTAATTGAAAAAGATCTTTAAAAAATCTTTATGTTAAATGAAACACATAGATTTTAAATTAATTTTGAACTTACACACCAAGTGTTACTTAAGTAAAGAAAATACAAACCAAAATCTAATAGTTGCAAGTTATCCTTGATGGTCATTTAAAATTGTACAACACAAAGCTGTACATGTTTCCCATTACAAATCTTATAGCATAGAGGAATCATGTAGAGATAGTATAACTCAACTTTTTACAATATGAGCAGTACTTAATTAAAACGAATAGTATCAACTTTTAAAAATACTCAGAAAACATGACACACAGCATCGCAACAATGAACACATTACGCTCACATTCAACTTAAAACACATCTACATTGGTCTCTACATTTAACAAACAGACAATAATATGCAAAGAAAACAAGGCATCAATAACAGGCAATAGAGAACACAGCATGTGTCTCTGTAAAGAGTCCTTTAATTTAAGTAATACATGTATTTGCATAATTACTTAAAAATAATATTTGGAACTATTAAATCATCTTACAATGACATAACCAAAAAAATGGTTTACATGGTCATGATTAATTACACAAGTACACTACAATAAATAGGCAAATATGTTAATGTGCACATATATGCAAAGAAACAATATATTGAAAACACATCATAGAGAACACCGTATATGTCTCTGTAACGAGTTTTTAATCTGCATTAATATTTACATAATTACTGAACAAGAATATTTGGATTAATTAATTCATCTTGCAATGATTTTACCAAATAATGGTTAACACGGTCATGCTTAGTGACTCATGAATAAAACAAGTAATATTGATGCAAAAGTTGAACAAATATTAAAAATTTGTTTAAACATAGTTTGCACTGATGTTTAGAGAACAAACACAAATCAATATAGCTTAAACTGAAAGCATGATTGAGCATACTTAAATCAACTAACATTCACATTTGGATTTATGAAATCATCTTGCAATGACATTACCAAAAACTGGTTAACATGGTCATGATTTAAAACACATGATCAAATCAGTTAATATACAAATGTGTATATTTTCGCAAATATTCTAATGCCCTTTAAACTTAGTTTGCACTTATGTTTAGAGAACAACAAAAAAAAATCAACATTGTTGAAAGCATGATTGAACATACTTTAATCAACCAACGTTCACAAATGGCATTATAAATGACATCCGATTTAAACTTTTTTCCATAACACATTACCCATATAGTTTTCTTGCCATGAAACAAACATACAAGTAAAATGGTTTAAAGTCAAATTTGGGATTAACAATACCTTCAAAAGAACATAAAAAACACAGAGACAATCACAAAACTTTACAACGCATACACATCCTCAACATAAACATACGAATGATCATTACCATTTAAAATGTTCAACCTCACCTGGTGTAGAACATTTTTTTAAATGAAATTCTCCACTATCAAAAGATAAACAAAGAGCCTGGACTGTTATTACACATACATGTACATAAACCGGAAATGTCTACATCACACAGATATGTTGATATGTACCAATATTCCAAATAAAATAAACATTTGTAAACAGTTAAACCAAAACCGCAATTCCCAAACTATATCCTTATTTCAAATAAGCTTATAATTCTCATGAACACATAAATTGCAATCTGGTAAAGCGTATATACTCTTAATAGAAATTTACATTGACAAGATGTCACTATTAAAACAAAATATTTTTGCAAAAACTTCATAATTGCCAAACTATTACAACACTGAACATATCTATAATGGTACTTCTATTCAAATGAAATACAGTTTTGTCAATACCACAAATTACCAACATACCGCGTGTCGATTTAAATGTGTTATTTACTTAAGTTAAAGCTAATGAATAAAATCTAGCGGCCGCGAAGACATATTACACAACTGTTATCAACCGTGAACATTATTTACAAAAATGAAATATGCTACAAACATGTTGTCAAATACTTTCAGAAAATTATCATGTTAAAAAGTAATAAAATATTCTAAAAGACTTGAATAACACCGAACTGAAATACAGAACGTGTTTACATACGTTATGTTTACATTTTATAAAAAAGGACTTGTTTTTGTGCACATACGCACAAGTAACAAATAGTGCGTCGTAAATATTAAAATAGATTCAATTATTAAAAACCTACGTGGTCAATCAAATCACTCATATTAATGAACACAAATTTACACGAACACATCCACAAAAAACGTCCACAAAGCACGGTTACAGAAGTTACTGGTGACGAAATTCACAGTTAAAAGCACACATATCACGCGGTGTCAACAAAACGTCACATACATCAACATTAACACACGCGGATTTCTCTTACGAGAAAATACATAGTGACATAGTTAATACGCGAAAACAGCTGTCCCTTCCGAAAGTACTTGAGGTACTGTCGAAACGGTTCTAGAAGCTGGACGAAAGTTAACGCGCCTCTTAGGGGTTGTTTGGGACTCCCGAATCCAACACCGCTCCAACAGCGTGGGTCCGTCCTGATCGAACGTGGTTCCAACCGCGCAGCCCTCCGGAATCCTGATCCAGCTGCCAACCTGATCCTTCCGTCGAACGTCTGGTCCCCCGTTGGGCGCCATTTGTAGTGGGTGTTGGAGTAGGGGCGCATGATAACACAAGTCCATGGATGTTTTCCATTTTATTGGAGACGAGACCAATAAAGTCTGTGACGGAAAAGGACCTCAACAAAACAATGACAATATTATAAAAACAGAACAAAACAATCGATACTACGTACGAAATATGAATGAAATGAATATCACAATAATAACACTAATTTATACACATTTCATAATACAATAATGTTATATAAAGGAAAACAGTTGAACAACTCACCAGGTTGGAATTAAATGATAGCCACGTGGACTTGCGTCCACGAGACAGTCTTGGCAAATGCAAGCATGGTCAGTAATTGTATAAGGAAATGAACAGTAACATTTGAATGACCAATGAAAATCTTGCATCGGATCAATTCTAAATAACGATTGGACATTACCACAATTGCACGAGCTTTCATGGGTGAACGAACACTGGTGAGAGGACAACATTCCCACAAAGAAGTGAATGTATGTTGCATAAAAAGGGAGATAAAAAAATGACCTTACTACATAAATATACACATTTTTTTAAAGCGGGACTGTACGATTTTTACATGTGTTCAATTTTAATATATTGATTAAATTATGTTACGATGACTCAAAATAGGCAATAAAAATTATACTTTGAAGACGAATTTCATAAACTGCAGCAAAGACAAGTTAGCGCTGGTTAAAGCCGATGCCGACACTTTTACTCGTATTTGTAAGGAAACAAAATTGTGTCTTTGTGTCGTATGAACGAATCTGCACTAAAACTAAATTTAGATTCACATTGTACATGTATTATATATATGCTGGCTTATTTGACTTCCAGTCATTTAAGCTTTCAGATTTAAATATCTGGCTTATTTCGCATTTTTCGACACATGTTCTTCTTAACTTTTATTTTAATTTATATTGAAATATATGTATACTAATTTTTAACACATTTTATAAAAATTCATAAATATTTGACAAAATCGTANACAATACAACGTACATGTATTTTTAGAAACAAAAATAGTGTCAGGTTGAATATTACAGTCATAAATTATTTTGTTACATTCTTTACATATAGTGTTTAGTTTTTGAAATGGGTTTTCATAAGTAAATAAGTTAGAGGTGATATGTTCGTCAGTGTTTTCCTACCATAATCTGTGATTTCGGCAATCTTCTGTCGAGTGGTTTGCTAAACCGCAATGCCTGCACGGTGGCCATCGTCCACGCAGCTGAAAGTTTCCATCACCAAACTAGCGACCGTTGTTCTGGAAACGACCGTTGTTCTGGAAACGGCCCCTTATTCCATATGTCGCTCCTGTCCATGGTGGCGGTGAGTAACGTGTAGCGGCGACTCTGTGTGTTGATTCTCTCGCGGACGTGTGTTTGGACTTCACAATTGGAGTTACCGTGTTGATTGTCGAAACCAGTTTACTCGAGCCTTTCATTTAATTTCAATGTCAAACCACCACCTGTTTGACACACAGTAATTTCGTCAAGTGTTTAATTTCTTACGAAGTGATTCACGTTTGTTTAAGTCAAAATTTCTCATCTCCGTTAGGTTATTCACACTCTTGTTTAAGATGTCTGGTGTTGACGCTCGGATGGCAATGTCTTCGACACTCATTTTCCGCCGTAAATTCTTACTTTCCGTTAAATTTAGAATAAATTGTTGAACATTGTTGATAATTGTTTTATCATTAACTGTTTTCCTCATTTTTTTGCAAAATTTGTGTGAAATTAATTTATGTCTTTTTGTTATTTTTTTTATTTTACTGATTTTTAAAGTTGTTATTGTTGTTATTAAATAGTGTTTGATGACTAGAAAACATTCATTAAGATGTACAATTATATGTTGATATGGAAACCCAGCGGATAAGGTTATGATTACATTATAAATTGTTTACCTTAAAACAACATTGCCAGATGAATGCCAATAGTATGTAACGTTTATTGCACCTGAAAAACAAATTCATGCTGTGACATTCCAGCCAGTAATAATACAACATGGTCGAATAAAATAAGAGAAACGAATATGTATACAAAATAATGAGTATATTGATAATGGCGAATACAGGAAGAGAAACGCATTGCTAGTATATCTTGAGAGTTTATTGGACCAAAAAAGAAATGTTCTGGAATAACACTAAATATCAAGAAAATGAAATAGGAGATAAATAACAGATAAAGAATGTATCAGCACCGCATATGCATGCATTTCTTGATATCAATACATGTTTAAACATGGCATCGCCGTTGCTTCAAGTGATACATGTGTCGTGTTCTGAGAAAACTGGGCATAATGCATGTGCGTAAAGTGTCGTCACAAATTAGCCTGTGCAGTCCGCATAGGCTAATCAGGGACGACACTTTCCACTTTAATGATTTTGTTTCGTTTAAATGATGTCTCTTCTTAGCGAAAATCCAGTTTTAGCGGAAAGTATCGTCCCGGATGAGCCTGTGCGGACTGCACAGGCTAATCTGGGACGACACTTTACTTACATGCATTTGGCCAGTTTTCTCAGAACGCGACTCACACGTGCTTATGTGGACATCGTGGTCAAAATGTTTTTATTGCTTTTTTTTCTCATTGAAAATTCTCGACCGGAGATGGTGTCATTTTTTCTCAAAATGTGCAGATCGGCTTTTGTATATCTTTTCAAAGATGGCTGGCCATACACTGAAATTTAAAGAGGCACATTATTATTTTGCATGACAAAACAACTCGATCACTCGCTTTGAGAGTAAAATGGGCCTATTAATCGTGTTATACGTAAAATAAAATGCTGCTTGTTTCACAAACCCGACCGACCCTAATTTTTGTGCAGACCCTATTTTTTTTTTATTTCCATGACGGTAACTAACATTTACGAAAAAATATAAAAGCAAATTCTTATTATAACCGTTTCAAATTTGCTAATTGCATGAATGTAGAAACTAGCAATTAGTTAGTAAATGCGATTTTCCATCCAATAGTTAATATGATATCCCTCAAACAATTTCACAGAGCTCGTCTCGTGTTCAAAAAGGCAAGAATGTATTTAATTGAATACAGAACATATAGTAAACCAATTCTTATGATTCTGAATTTCTTTTGGAAAGAAAAGATTGTATTTTAAGTGCGTTTAAAATTATGATATCCTCGGTTGCCAAGCCAAACACGGGATCGTAATACCTCACTACTAAACAAATTGTGTCGTGTTCTGAGAAAACTGGGCATAATGCTTGTGCGTAAAGTGTCATCCCAGATTAGNCGTAAAAATGACGAAATAAATCATCTCATTGTGAAAACCGTTATATTATCAGTTAAATATAACCCTCCTTTAAGTCCTTAACATAATTATTCCTAGTAGTAATTCTAGTACGTGTATTTGTATTAAATTATTTGACTGTCTCGTAAATGGTTTTTTAATTATTACGCTATTTTTAAGATATTTGACATTTTATTCTAAAATAGAGTACAAAATTAGACCGGTAAAGAATAGTTTTTGCTTAAGTATATGATGAAGTGTTTTATAATTAAGACATTCAAACAACATATTGTTACAATCTCAGATATTTTTATGCACTTTAAAACAATGCCTCGTAACTGGTTGCACTTTTGAAGACATCCGTACATTTTATTTTATTTTTCAAAAATATTCACTTCTGTAAAAAATCTATTTCTTATCAAGTAAAGACAACTTATTTACATACTTTGATAATTATTAAATTAAAAAAACTTGACATTTTTTTTTAAGAAGTACATATTACGAACACATTTTTTGGCGAAAACATGCT
Source organism: Dreissena rostriformis (assembly GCA_007657795.1). Classification (NCBI taxonomy): domain Eukaryota; kingdom Metazoa; phylum Mollusca; class Bivalvia; order Myida; family Dreissenidae; genus Dreissena; species Dreissena rostriformis. The sequence goes on from VMBQ01001703.1 coordinate 158,482, forward strand.
TTTTCTGTCAACTTATGATATCAAGACTGTATTTGTGTAAAATTTTAATGGCAATTAACCATTCATGTCATATTTTTTCTTTTCTGGTTATTTACTTTTGTTTAAAAATGCAAAATAACATAGCAATCCATATAAATATTTTATTGTATGCTGCATTAAAACCCGAAGACATCAATTGTCGCACATAAGCCGGATTGAGTCATTTACGAAAACATTATAAAAGCAAATTCTTATTATAACCGTTTTAAATTTGCTAATTGCATGTATGTAGAAACTAGCAATTAGTTAGTAAATGCGATTTTCCATCCAATAGTTAATATGATATCCCTAAAACAATTTCACAGAGTTCGTCTCGTGTTCAAAAAGGCAAGCATGTATTAAATTGAATACAGAACATATAGTAAACAAAATCTTATGATTCTGAATTTCTTTCGGAAAGAAAAGATTGTATTTTAAGTGCGTTTAAAATTATGATATCCTCGGTTGCCAAGCCAAACACGGGATCATATTACCTCACTACTAAACAAATTGTGTCGTGTTCTGAGAAAACTGGGCATAATGCTTGTGCGTAAATTGTCATCCCAGATTAATCCGCACAGGTTAATCAGGGACGACACTTTCCGCCTAAACTGGATTTTCGCTAAGAAGAGACATCATTTAAACGAAAAATTCCATAAAAGCGGAAATTGTCATGCCTGATTAGCCTTTGCGGACTGCACAGGCTAATCTGGAATGACAATTTACGCACAAGCATTAAGCCCAGTTTTCTCAGAACACGACACAATTTTCCTCCTACCGACGCATGTATGTCTTACATGGCGGATACAAATGTTTTAATTGCTTGCAGATCATTAGTCTCGTTTTTTTTGCTGAATCATACGATTTTAATTGTAACTGACTGTCCGAACTTTATGTATTTGTAACAATTGAAAGTTTACTAGTTTATGTGGCTAAAGAAAGACATACACAACTAAGTTATGTATTTTTTTATATCTCTAACAAGCGTATAAAGGCTTCTTCCTTTGTTGAAGGACGATGCTTTGAATGTTCAACTATATGATGCTATGCCTCTTAATCTGTTAAATAAAGGCGACACGTAGTTGATAATCTTTTTGATTTAATTTGATCTTGCCTGTGAAAGTTACAATTCTGGTGCTCTTGACTGTATATATCAATTGAGAATAGTTAAATGGTAAATTGTTATGTGTTCTCTTATATTGCTATGTACCTTAAGTGTTATTTTATTTACGCTTAAAAGATGTATTAATACATTTTGGGCAAAGTGTGGTCCTTTAAAGAAGCATGTAGTTTTTTAATTGAATTTTTTATATTCAACCAAATAATTACGAACGATAATTGAAAAAACGACAACATTATATCAAATATCATTTTAATGAAAAACGCAATGAAGTGATATACTTAAAAGGGGTACATTCAAAGAGAGTAACATGTTTTCTTGCCACACTACTCCAATGTTAAATAAATAGTATATTAAATAATGCCCCTACAACATTTAAATGAAATGTTGATCATTTGTAACGAATCTCAATTTTAATGTTTGAATACTTATATTTATACTTATTACAGTGATATACCAGCAAGCTATTTATCCTCGATATGTTTTGTATATGTGTTTGAACTGATGATCGGGCTATAATTAAGTCGATTAAATGCTTTACAATACAAATCATCTCTTAAACTAAAAGAACACTGAACAGTTAAAAAACTTCTTAACTGCACAATCACCCTATAGTCTAGAGGGTATTATAAAATTGTAATTACACGATATCAAATATAAAAGAAATCAACACATATTCGTAATAACGTTTTCTTTAGGCGGCGCAGACACAACTCATTGTAAGGACAAGTCATTTATCATTTTACCCCACTACTTGCCTTTTTATTACCGGTGGGAAAGAATCTGTATGCGACATCTCACGACTTTCCAAGGGATTGTCTTCCGGCGATTCGTTTTGGGAATCTGTTATCAAATTATTACCACTCTCCAGTTCATAATCGTTCTTCATAAAGTTCTCCGATGTCTGCATAAGGATAGGTGTCATTTTGTGAATAACAGCTCGGAAAAACCGCGATTGTGGCGGCGCTCCCTGCGCGTGACTTGGCGTCATTTGAGAGGGTTTCATTGATTCCTTGAAGTAGTTGTGCTGCAAGTCCGCCCCCGAAGAGTCGGAAGGCGAGTTTGGCGGTCTCGGATTCGAGCGCTTGTAGTAGCCGGTCTGGGTGGCTCGCGTGCAGTCCAGGAAGTTGTCGTAGCTCTTCATGAGCCTATCGTAGTCGGAAAGTTTGTCCTCTTTCAGGTTTTTGATGAAGTACTCGTAGTCATGCCCTGCGGTAATGTACACATAAAACGTGTTGTGAACATGTGTTTGTATTGAAAAAAGTAGTATTCAATAGCGAATAAGTGGAATATATATATAAACAGTTTTTCAGTAACATATTTTTGTTCCTTTTACACCAAATGATAAAATATGACATTTCTGCAGTGAAATAACAGAAGTGAAAATAACAAATTTTTGGAGCTCCTTTTTCTATTTGTAGATTACCATATCAAGATTAACTTCCCTTGTTTATTTCCTTGTTTATATTTTTTCTATGATTACGAGTGAAATAAAATCGATATTCCACCGAATCCAATACATTTTCTTTTTATTTTATGCCTTTTATTTACATTGTAAAAGAGTTAAACTGAAGAATTTCGCTGGAATAATGACGTCATTTCGTCAACAAAATGACGTCATTTCAATGTATTGAGGTACGCCACGGGAGAAAGGGTAACGTTTCAGCGAAAGGGAAACAGCTGTTAATTATTTTCTTGAAAAAGGGGCATAAAAGAAACAGAAAATGTGTTCATGTCAGTGTAAGATCGTTTGTTGTTTCACTCGCGATCATAGAAAAATAATATTTTCACTCGTGGCTGCGCCAATCGTGAACATATATTTTCTATGATCACTCGTGAAATAACAAACGATCTTACACTGACAAGAACAAATATCCTCTTTATTATATATTAGAACTCTCATCAACAAGTGTTAAATAAACATTGCATGCATGCGAGAGAGCGCCGTACGATAAATATTTTCACCGTGTATTATGCAAGCATGCGTTTTTTTTATGTAATACAGCGTAAAGCGAACCAGCAATATAATAGTAATGCTTCATGATTAATGATTGAACTCTTTTACGCTCCAAGTTATTCATGACTCCGGCAACTTTTTGTTTTATAGTTCGACCATCGTCTAGACTACGGATGTGGCGGTGGAGGGTACGCGTCTCGTAAGGGGGAAATATGGACTGTTGCCTATCAATAAGCTATTGGAATCAAACGGAACCGATTGCATTCTGCGCGGCCTATAACTTAAGACTGTCGGTAAAAATGTGCCATCAGTCAAAATGACTCGTTGTTCCATTATAGTGAAGAGCGACAATACAATAAAAGAACTTAGTAACCTTGTGATTGCACGAGATGTTTGACGAATTTCATCGGGTTGTCGCCGCAGTTGTATGACCTGGCTGGGCATATTGTACAGCAGCAGATGAGTAGAAACAATATCGGCAGCATCGCGGTTCTGGACACCATTGTCTGCTTGTGGATTACTTCTGAAACGGTAGTAAATGTGTTCCGTGATATATTCTTTATAATATATGAGCGTATGTCTGCTTTAACTTACAATAAGCAGTCATTTCTATCAAGAACGCGTTTCTTCAGGATTCTTTTTTAAAAATTGGTTTGTAGTTAATTATATCCAACGCGCATGCTTTGAATCAAAGCACATAGAACAATAAGCGTTCCTGACCAAAGCGGCTTTTCATGCTTTGGCTGTAAATAAATTCCGTCTCCTTAAACATACACACACAAAAACTCGGTAACTACGGACAAAAAGAATGTACCAACACCTCACGCGAAAGATATACGCACATTATTGTGAACAAATAAAAAAAACATGATTGTGTTAACAATATTTTTTAGTCAAGTTATGAAAATCTATGTAACGTCTTATGGACACGACGTTGTCCTTTGGTCAGTATTTGTGTCGCGTTCTGAGAAAACTTGGCATAATGCATGTGCGTAAAGTGTCGTCCCAGATAAGCCTGTGCAGTCCGCACAGGCTAATCAGGGACGACACTTTCTATTTAAACTGGATTTTCGCTAAGAAAAGACATTATTTAAACGAAAAATTCCGTAGAAGCGGAAATTGTCGTCCCTGATAAGCCTGTGCGGACTGCAAGGCTAATCTGGGATGACAATTTACGCACAAGCATTATGCCGAGTTTTCTCATAACGCGACTCAATTATGGAAAACAGACATAATCAACGGTGTCCGTTTTTGGAATTTCGGTTATACATCAAATGTAAACTATGAGAGGACATGATGTTCTGTCTCCACCTTATCTTTTACAATGGAAGATACTTATGTTTGTACCAGTCAAATCATCAACACATTGAATTATGTTTGCAACAGCTTTTCACAAGAGAAGATGACAATTACGAGATACTCGTATTTTGACCCAATCTGTTCACTGCATATTGGGCCGCATTTACAGTTATGTTCATTGCAGGTAACTTATATGTGTCGCGTTCTTAGAAAACTGGGCATAATGCTTGGCGTAAAGTGTCGTCCCAGATTAGCCTGTGCAGTCCGCACAGGCTAATCAGGGATGACACTTTCCGCCTTAATTGGATTTTTGCTAAGAAGAGACTTCATTTTAACGAAAAATGTCATAAAAGCCGAAAGTGTCGTCCCTGATTAGCCTGTGCGGACTGCACAGGCTAATCTGGGATGACACTTTGCGCACATGTATAATGCCCAGTTTTCTCAGAACACGACACATATTACCAACGTCCAAATACAAGTCGAAAGTAGGGAGATCATGTTAAACAGGGTCAATATTACGGTCCTTTCTAATGAATATTTGCCTTTACAGGACTCAGTTTTATTCAAAAGCACGAACTTCATTACGTAAGTCGATGAGTATTTCCGGGGGAAAGCACCCACCTCTCTCTACATTTCTGGATGACATTGCAAGAGCAAACAGTCAAACAAAGGAACAATAAGTTATTGCCCAACACTGATCTGTTATCAGTATCTGCTCTTATGGAAACCATTTTGACAATTTAGGATTTTTTACCATTTTAAACGATTTAAGATTAAAACATACAAAGCGTAACTTCGTGGTAAGATATAACATGTTTCAAGCGGTATTGTTCATGGCATGAAAAACAATAAAGAAATAGTTCACTTAATCGAATGAGCATCGCTCTGGGAAAACGGGCGCTAAGTGTCGATCCAGATTAGCCTGAGGCTCAAATTAATCAACGAAGTACTTCGACTTATACATTCAGATTTAAATTTGATCACTACATCCCCATCTTGTAAATTGTGGCGTGTTCTGAGAAAACTGGGCAAAATGCTTGTGCGAAAAGTGTCATCACAGATTAGCCTGTTCAGTCCGCACAGGCTAATCCGGGACGACACTTTCCGCCTAAACTGGAATTTCGCTAAGAAGAGACATCATTTTAACAAAAGATTCCATAAAAGCGGAAATTGTCGTCCCTGATTAGCCTCTGTAAACTGCACATGCTAATCTGGGATGACAATTTACGCACAAGCATTTTGCCCAGTTTTCTCAGAACGCGACACAATATACCGGGTCCTTATCTAGCACTTTGCACTCACAAGGTGGTCACATACATTTCATTATCAAAATAACATCAGATGTGTAGGCTCTGGAACTGTTCAAATGTCGAGGTCATAGGTTTAAATATAAAATAAAATGTTGTATATAAATACTCAGTTGTGTATAGTAGTGTACATGTTTGTAAATATGATTGCTTAAAATATGTGTTCAATTTGCTGATACCTCGTTCATAAATAGTGCTACGCATATTTAATTTCGACTTTATTTGGTACATTGTGTTTTAGTTCTTTAATTTTTAAATCTATTTTCGTGTATTTCTATATATATATCGTTATATGATTTGTACATTCATTCATTTACATGTCCCTACTTCTATTTGTGTGTATATAATCATAAATTAATATACAATTTTCTTTCACACTTTAAAATATTCGCTTCATAGAAACCGATAATATTTACTGAAAATAACCTTAGTATACATGGTTTGTGTACATGCATATGTTACACATAAATCATTTTTTTATGTTAATAAATAGTCTGGTCTGTAATGTTTTTTTTAAAGAGAAAGGATACACATTACGTATAATGTGTATTGCGTTGTACAGATAACGATTGTTTCTTTGTTGTAAAAGATCTTTCCACACATCGAAACGAAATCTTATCAATTAATACTTCAGTGATAACAATTTACAAACAAAAATGCTGATGTAGTGAGCAAATACATTCTGTGCAAATCAGTTATTACTAGTAATGTACAGTTATATAATAGCAACACATCCTGCGCTTGTGAAAAATTCTAACGCATCTCTTTAATTATTTTTTGTAAATGTGTATTAACAAGTTTAGGCCGGTGGCCTTAAATTATGCATAAAGACTTGTATGACCGTTGATGGTCGTTTTGGTATATATAGTGCGTTTGGAACAGTGCCTTCTTAGTTTCTGTATTATTGTTGTTTCCTTTTATGTTGTTGAAATACAGACACACTAAAGTTATACATAGTGTATATGTCTACATTGATAGATATATGCAACCTGTGATGGCATGCATTGCATGCAATGCATATAATATTTTCATTGCTGTGTTTTAAGAATGCACGATTTTCTATCCCGAAAATTGCAGTTACTTAAACATGAGACAGTTGCGTTGCTGTCAGTCACATTACAAGAGTCCGTCATGCGGAATAATCCACTGTTCCGTCAGTGAAATCTTGTACAGAGTTCCATTCATACCGATTCCATTTTTGAAACTGATTCAGATGGAAAATGCATCTGTTTTACAAGGAAAGTACCGACAGAAGACCCTAAAGATGAACATTCGTCATTTCTTTACAATATAAACTACGTTGTATACTGGGCCCGTATAGATACAACTTTAGCCAATTAATGGTTACGTGAATAAATGAATTTAATTTCTTTAATACCGTAAGTTTGTGGCTGGTCTAGTTCCAGTATATGTTTTCTTATTTTGTTTAACGCTGGTAAACAAATAAGCAAAATTTGTTAGTGTACCATAGTTTAAGTAAAACAAGTGTACACATACATGCGTTGGCTAAATCACAATTATTAGCAGCAGGTACACGTTTTTCTACGTAAATTTAATAGTAAATGAAGATTTAAAACGCGATCGCACAATTGCACGTTCTTGTTGTCGTTTTTTAATTTACATGATCGTAAAAACTAACGACTAACACGTTTATATTAGTCTCCATGCAATACTCTCAATAATGAAAACTGTTGTTACATTTTAATTGACCTAGCCGGTGCTGTTTTGTATTGTTATGATGATGCTTATATGTTGCTGTTGTTTGTGTTTCGGTTAATACAAAAAGGTATTATGCGTTTACGTGTGACCAACACAACGTTTACATAAATTTGAAAATCGTGACTCTTGTAGAAAGATATGAATGATTAATTTGTTTCATACGTTATAACTTCAATTATAGAGTTAAAAATACATGAACATATTGAGGCCATATTTGGCCAGTTAGCAGCCGCCTTTTAATTTTCAAGACATGCACGGATTTAACACATATTTTAAATGTATATGTATATTTATACGTATTCCACCCACGCATATTGCAAATCTTTAAAACCCAAGGATTTGGCAAACAGCGTAGACCCAGATGAGACGCCGCATGATGCGGCGTCTCATCTGGGTCTACGCTGTTTGCTTATGTATTCACTTAATAAACATGTATTCATTCAACGATCAAGCCGACTATTAAAATGTTCGTGTATTTCCTATGCACACGACGTATAATACCCAAATAAACAAACGTTTCACATATGAAGATAGATTTAATAACTTGACTTTTGTCATACGACGAAAGATTATATAGTTAAAGAAAAATAAGTATTTAAATAATTCGTTTGACAATATGACAAGAAACAGCTAAAACGTTAAGACATGATTGCGATTTATATGAAGATAACATCATTTATTTATTTAACAAAACAACAACATCTTACTATTATGTGTTAATAAACTCCAGGTCGGTGGGGTATCTTTCGCCATAATACAGTTGAAATTCAGTTTGACCCTCTTACTTATAACAGATCTCTGCCAATGCCGGAATGCCAAGGGAATCGGGGTGTTAAAATGCATTTCATGGAGTGATATTTAAAATCCTAATTCGTTAATGGTGCGGCACAGGCGTTAATTGACATACGACCTGCGCATGCGCGGGAATTAAAAACACTTCCTTTCTACGCCGGCGCGATGTGACAATGCATTTATTACGTCAATATTTGGTCTATTTTTTATTTTTATTTTGTTTGTTTTTTGTATAGAACAAGTGTGAGTCGACGACAAATTTATTATTTCAAATACTGAGTCCGTATTTTTGAGAGAGACATTATGATCACTTTTAACTATATTTACATTGGACTTGCTTTCAAGAACGTTGAGATAAGTTTAAGATTGAAACCGTTTTGATGAAATGTGTCGTTTATTATTTTCTGTGAAGCATTTTTGTTCATTCATATTATTAATAATTTTCCTGATACTCAATAATTATTAATTGTTTTTCTTGGAAAAGATCAGACAAAAACTCGTGCTAAGAAAATCAAGATCATAAGTTTTATTTTGTACCATTTTGTATTTCAAACATCATAAACGTAACCTGTTTTGTCTCTGGCCTTGTCTTTCCATTTCTTCTTGAACCTGCAAAATTATGAACATTTAAATGTACTCGTTAAATGATTTAAAATGGCATATGGACGGTTTTTCCCTTTATATAGGCTTGTATTTAAACAATCCGTAATTTCCTCTTTTCATTTATGTATGTATCTGATGACAATGATACTGTTTCAAAATGCTAAATATTTAATGCCATGACATTTGTGTTCGATACATGCCTCGAGTGGTATTCGCAATCACGCCATCAAAAATCGAACACCACTGTCAAAAGTGTATATGCGTACAGTGATATTCAAACATACACGCACATTCAGTGATATTCAAACATACACGCACATTCAGTGATATTCAAACATACACGCACATTCAGTGATATTCAAACATACACGCACATTCAGTGATATTCAAACACACACGCACATTCAGTGATATTCAAACACACACGCACATTCAGTGATATTCAAACACACACGCACATTGAATTCATAACGACTCTACTGCTGTCACTTACGTTCCTGCGCCAATATTGTATAACAATACAGGTATCAAACATAAAGCAGTGTAAGATTATTGCAGATAGCAAACATATCTTATATGTTTTGTCTGTATTTGAGTATAATCATATTTACAAAAATAGCAAAGAAAAAGAACTTATGTATCACTATGAAAATTCAAAAAATTAAAATCTTTAACTTATTAATTTGGTTTATAATAATAATAATAACAAATTACTAAAACTTATCAAGAAGAGAAAATCTAGTTAAATAAATAGATTTCTTCAGATCTTAAAACACATCAAATGATAAACGCACGAGATGATAATGTAACAGTTAAGAAAAAAAAACAAGAATTATTCAGTAAATGAAATCTCTACAAGTCTTTAAATAACTTTAACAATAGCCAAAATGTCAACGAAAAATGTGGTCTTGTAACATTGATTAACCGAGATACTAAATGCTCGTTTTTATTTTGTGTGGCACAATATATTAAATTTTAATTTCCTGCAACGATATCCATTCATACGACACACGAACACTAACATGGTACATGAACATGTGCTGAATATATTGTTCAACAAAAGAGAGCATTTTGAATCTTGTTCAATATATGTTACCAGACCACATCTAGCGTTGAAAGTTTGGCTATTGCTAGTGCACTGATTTTGTACGGGTTAACTTTATTTTACGAACTATTTTACGAAATAGTCGTTGATTTTGAGTGTTAATGGGGCTTAAAATATTTGTCTACAAGCATTCCAAGTAGTTTTGTTGTATCAACTTGTTTGATTATTATGTTATCTACAAATAAATTCAGAACACCAACACAAATTAGTTACTGATGTAATCCGATGGTCTGGCAAGATGTTTTCAGGATGAAGGCTCATGTTTCTATCTGACACAAGTTATATATGTACGTGTGCAGTCTGTTGTTTATTATATTTATGTTTTCACCTTTGAAATGATTTTTCACATCAGTATCGTTCATATCTGACTTTGATTCTAAAGTTAAGTGTGTGTCATTAAAATCTAGGAAAAAATTGAAGAGGTCCTCAAATAGAGCCGTTTGAACATGAAATGTAACACAACATGTGTCAAATATTATTCCAATTACCTTTACTCTTAAAGGGCAGTGAAAACAGAGTTTCAGTTTGTTAAGTTGAAAAGTATGGTCAACTAAGTCAAATTATTTTCGAAATCCTTAAAAATTGTTCCTTTTAATAACCTACGCCAGTGTCCATTCACAATGTGCCAATAGGTCGAATTAAAGCAGTTCCGCGTTCCCAGATTGATGTTCATTTAGTACATATTGATTCTTTTGAAAAGGCATTTAATTGATTTGATACCTGTCTTTTAAAGAAGTTTGACAGTGTAGGTAAAACCGAAAAGGGTCTTTCATTATTTGGATCATGTCTATCCACTCCTGTGTGGGATGGTAAAACATTGGCTTTGTTTAGGGAGTCTGGAACAATCCCTGTATCAATAGAATTATCGATTAACGAAGCTAATGTTTGTGAAATATCATCTTCGCAATTGTTTAGGATATGAAGGTCCTATTCTGTCAACATTGCCACTTTCAATTGTGTCAAGTTTATCAATAAGTGTACTAACGTCTTCAAATGGCGTTCAATCCGGAACTCTCAGTGGTCTAATTTGTCATCTAGAAAACGTCATAAACGTTCAAATTGTCTTTCTTAATTATGTTTTCTGTATTGTTTTTCAGATATTGACAACATGTTCATTAAGTTCGTTATGTTCATGGCTTCTTCCAATAACATCGACGTTATTTTGTAAAGTATATCAGGTAAAATGGCATTTTGATTTTTATTATCAAGTGATATTGTTTTGATAGCTTGCCACAGCAAATACGTATGCTTTGTGTTTAAAAACATAGATGAAACACGTTTAGTTACTTTTCCTAATGCTCGAATAGCACTTATTTTGTCGGCTTTTTATATGGAATATAGAAATGGTCTAATTTGAATTTATATATCTCGTTGAAACCTCGCATATTCGATTTTTTCTAAATATCAACACGGTTGTTGTATTCGTTTAATACGCTTTCTTTTGATGTGTGCATGTTGCGATAACATATTGTACTATTCGAGGTCAGTCGTAAATGTTATTATATTTAAAGCATATGTACGTTGATTTTGTAACAATTAATTTACATCAAAATAATTCAATGATCCGAAAGTATATAACTATGGTGAACATAGTCAGTGCAAGTCAATACTGTGTGCATGTTGAATGTCAGTCAATACTGTGAGCATGGTCAGTGCTAGAAAAGACTATGAGAATGATGAATGTCAGTCAATAATGTGTGCATGGTCAGTGCTAGTAAAGACTATGAAAATGATGAATGTCAGTCAATACTATGTGCATGGTCAGTGCTAGTAAAGACTATGAGAATGATGAATGTCAGTCAATACTGTGAGCATGGTCAGTGATAGTAAAGACTATAATAATGATGAATGTCAGTCAATACTGTGTGCATGGTCAGTGCTAGAAAAGAATATGAGAATGATGAATGTCAGTCAATACTGTGAGCATGTTCAGTGCTAGTAAAGACTATGAGAATGATTAATGTCAATCAATACTGTAAGCATGGTCAGTGCTAGTAAAGACTATGAAAATGATGAATGTCAGTCAATACTGTGTGCATGGTCAGTGCTAGAAAAGACTATGAGAATGATGAATGTCAGTCAATACTGTGAGCATGGTCAGTGCTAGTAAAGACTATGAGAATGATGAATGTCAGTCAATACTGTGTGCATGGTCAGTGCTAGTAAAGACTATGAGAATGATGAATGTCAGTCAATACTGTGTGCATGGTCAGTGCTAGTAAAGACTATGAGAATGATGAATGTCAGTCAATACTGTGTGCATGGTCAGTGCTAGTAAAGACTATGAGAATGATGAATGTCAGTCAATACTGTGTGCATGGTCAGTGCTAGTAAAGACTATGAGAATGATGAATGTCAGTCAATACTGTGTGCATGGTCAGTGCTAGTAAAGACTATGAGAATGATGAATGTCAGTCAATACTGTGTGCATGGTCAGTGCTAGTAAAGACTATGAGAATGATGAATGTCAGTCAATACTGTGTGCATGGTCAGTGCTAGTAAAGACTATGAGAATGATGAATGTCAGTCAATACTGTGTGCATGGTCAGTGCTAGTAAAGACTATGAGAATGATGAATGTCAGTCAATACTGTGTGCATGGTCAGTGCTAGTAAAGACTATGAGAATGATGAATGTCAGTCAATACTGTGTGCATGGTCAGTGCTAGTAAAGACTATGAGAATGATGAATGTCAGTCAATACTGTGTGCATGGTCAGTGCTAGTAAAGACTATGAGAATGATGAATGTCAGTCAATACTGTGTGCATGGTCAGTGCTAGTAAAGACTATGAGAATGATGAATGTCAGTCAATACTGTGTGCATGGTCAGTGCGTGTCAATACTGTGTGCATGGTCAGTACTAGAAAAGACTATTAGAATGATGAATGCCAGTCAATAATGTGTGCATGGTGAGTGCTAGTAAAGACTATGAGAATTATGAATGTCAGTCAATACTGTGTGCATGGTCAGTGCGTGTCAATACTGTGTGCATGGTCAGTGCTAATAAAGACTATGAGAATGATGAATGTCAGTCAATACTCTGTGCATGGTCAGTGCGTGTCAATACTGTGTACATGGTCATTGCTAGTAAAGACAATGAGAATGATAAATATCAGTCAATACTGTGTGCATGGTCAGTGCTAGTAAAGACTATGAGAATGATGAATATCAGTCAATACTGTGTGCATGGTCAGTGCTAATAAAGACTATGAGAATGATGAATGTCAGTCAATACTGTGTGCATGGTCAGTGTGTGTCAATACTGTGAGCATGGTCAGTGCTTGTAAAGACTATGGGAATGATGAATGTCAGTCAAGACGGCTAGCATAGTCAGTGCAAGTCAATAATGTGAGCATGTTGACTGTCAGTCAAGAATGTGATCATGTTGACTGCCAGTCCTTACTGTGAGCATGTTGAGTGTCAGTCAAGACTGTGAGCATGGTCAGTGCTAGTTATTACTGTGAGCATGTTGACTGTCAGTCAAGATTGTGAACATGGTCATTGCTAGTAAAGACTGTGAGCATGTCAAGACGGCAAGCATGCATGCATGTTATTTTTTATCAAAATTTATGATCATCCATTCAGCATTTGAGTAAGAAGATCCAGCTACATGATGAACTTGAAACGTGACAACTTTCCATCCTGATTTATCGTTGCCCAAGCTAAAAACGCAATTCAAAAATGCACCCCGAAGTACCCATCCCCTTTGTTTTAGCGTAAGAAACTTAGAAGATTAATCCTTTAAATCCACGGCCTATATGAAGTGCATTTAAGATTGACACGTTCTAGTGTTTGGCCTTATTTCACTTGACATGAAAGCCATTGAATTTTTGTTTGGGTTCGAAAAGACTGGGTACTTACTGAACATTCACTACATGCCATTTAATACTATGGACACCATCAGATATTGTTAACCGAAATTTTACGATAAAAATATTACCATAGACATAATTTGTTTTCTGATATCTTTTTTTATAAACTGTTTTTTAAGAATAGATGTATTGAGTTTTAGAACAAATTTAAGGACAGTTCACGACTTATGTTAACCAATGTGCTATAAAATTATATAAAAAAGAGAAAAAAAGTAAGAAGGAGATAATGACAACTACGGAATACCGTTAGGGCCATCGTGGTTACACATTAAAATCCATAGGGCAAACATGCGAGAATGCGAGAATACGATGACGACAGTGCGACAATACGATGGCGACAGTGCGAAAGTACGATGGCGACAATGCGATAATACGATGACGACAATGCGAGAGTGCGATAATACGATGACGACAGTGCGACAATACGATGGCGACAGTGCGATAGTACGATGGCGACAATGCGATAGTGCGATAATACGA